>JBAGKK010047259.1:0-10240 GCA_037177015.1 Euceroptres primus
AAATTCACGAAAAAAATTTATTCGGAAAAAATTACGTGAGATAGGGGGGGGGGGGTTAAAAATTTACGAAGTCTCACAAAGGGGGGTACGTGGTTCAAAATTTCAGAAAAAAAGTTTACTTAATTTATGCACGGCCCCTAATTCACTTTAGCCACAGGACTGAATTTGACTCCAGTAGTGAATTTTCCTTCTAATTGAATTGGTTGTGATCTGATTGTGAATTAGTCATTATTGACTAAAAATTAGTTAGTAAAAATAGTTACTGAATCATTTGGTGAACGAATCGGTTCTATTTCATTAGTCAAAAATTAGTAATTCAGATTGAGAAACTCATGAAACCATGATTTTAAAACATAAAATTGTTTTAAAACATTTGATCATAACTGTTAAGTTTTGCCAGGGATCACAGTCAGTCCCCTATTTTCCCCCTATTTTTCTCAAGATCCCCTAAAATCCCTTTTTGAGAATTTGTCCCTTTTTTTTTATTCAAAGTTCCGAATAATTTTCCAAGAATTTTAATAAATAAAAACTTATGACATTCAAAACCGCGTGCCACAATATTAAAACCTTATTCAGAGTCTTTTAGAAACTTCTAAACTTTTCCCAAATTATCTAAAACTTTCTAGACTGACTCTAAATCTTCCGGACTCTTTCAATGGCTTTCAAAATTTTCCATAATCAAATCTTTTAAACTCTTTCATAACCGTTTAATATCTTTTGGGGTTTTTTTAGAATATTTTCTAGAATATTTTTTTTCTGGGTTCTCCTATAATCTTATAAAATCTTAAAGAATTTTCCAAAATTCTTTAATATTTAAAAAATATATTAGACTGTTCCAGAATCTTCTAGAATCCTCAAGAATATTCTGAACTCCACAATTTCTAGAATTTTGCAGAATCATTTAGATTTTAATTTACAAGAAAACTCCCATAATCTTTAAGGAAATGCTATGCATAATGACATCATGTTATGGGAGTGAGGGTTCCGACGCTCTTTTAAAGTGACTAAATTGATCTTATTTTATAAAATAAAATTTTTATCGCAGTTGGCATCAATGCTCCGCTATGTCTTTTATCATTTCCAAAAATTACAGATCGATACATTAATTACTTTAATAATAAGTGAGCACAATATCACAGAAAATCCCAATGTGTCATTTTAATCAGCAACAAAATGAGAAATCAAGAAACAAAAGACTGTGACAATAGAATAAATGATCCACTTTAGATCAAAATAATAGCGCTGCAAATTAAAATAATATCCCACGGTTTACAGTGATAAAACCAGGGAAAACTTGTAATTATGGTCTCGTTATTGGAATTAGCATTCATATTTAAAAAATTAAATTTTGCGGACTTATAATTAAAATAATGAATGAATCAGTTTGTAATTTCGGAAAGTGATAAAAGTCATAACAAAGTATTGATGTCAACTGTGGTAAAAATTTTATTTTGTAAAATAAGTTCAATTTAGTGGTTTTAAATTATTTTAAAAGGGCCCTAGAACCCACATTCGCATAACATGACGTTATAATGTTTCACATTCCTTTAAGAATCTTCTAGACTGTTTTGAGAATGTTTCTAAAATTCTGTAGACTTTTCGGAACGCTTGAAAAAAAGTCTGTAAGAGACTAGAAGATATTACAGAAGTTTAGAGTAGAATTCAAAAGATTTTCGAGGATTCTAAAAGATTATGAAACAGTCTAGAATGTTTTGAAAAATCATAGTTGATTTTTGTTTTTGAAGGGTGCTTTTGAAGATTTTAGAATTTTTTTAAACTCTGAAAAAGTTTAGATATCTCTGTAAAAGTTTTAAAAAATCCTGGGATATTTTAAAAAGGTTCTAGACAATTTCTTGAAAAATTTTAGGAAACTCTAGAGAGGTCCAAAGGTTCTGAAAGTCTAGTTTGTAGAGTATTTTATTAGACTCTAAACAGGGATCTTTTGAGGATTTTTTAAGTTTCTGGAGAATTTTAGCAGATTCATTTCGGGAATTTAATTTGTTGAAAATTTAAAAATTTGGTAATTTCATAATTCAGAAATCTAAATTCTTGTCAGCAATTTTAGCAGCCGAAAATTTTTATATGTCGTTAGTTTTTAGTCGACAAATTTTTTGTTCGAAATTATTTACTGTCGGAATTTCTCTTTTTTGTTAACTTCAGAGTGTCATTGAAATTATTTTTCAGAAATATTATAGAGCCTCTGATAATATTTATATTTACTGGTTTGGTTGCAGTTAATATTATTTAATTTTTTAATGATATTTGAATTTTCTTAGAACCATGTTGTACTTTTTCCCCCTTTTTTCGAAAAAGAAATCTTCTATTTTCCCCAAAATTGAACTTCTGATCTGTTATGATCCCTGGTTTCCTCAAATGTTAAATTTAAATTTGCCTCCATTAATAAATTTGAGTTAAGTTACAAGTTATCCAATTTTCTGGCAGAAATTTCAAGAAGGCTCAGAAGCTCTTATTGGAATGAGTATTACGTAATAAAACCGGGTCAACCCCCTGCGTGTATCGAGCCCGGATCGATACGAGAACTGAATTCCGTCTCGAACGTCAGCACGTGTGTACATTAGCCCCGTTGGCAGGATGCAAATTGCTTCCGTATACTTCGATGATGTCAATATCTATGCCCCTTAAGTCGGTCATAGGTCACAGCAGCTTGCAAAAATTATTTCTATTCTTCTTGACATCGACCCAAAACAAATTAACATACTCGAATGAGAGATATAAATTTCGGGAAAAATAAATGGCTTTTAAACCCCTGATAAATGTTTTCCTTCAGTAACTCACTTCCAATTACATTTTATCCTCCTGTGACACGTGAAGTGTAAAAAAATCTCAACTCTCACCTGCCAATAACTTTTCACGCATAAACTCCCGTTTTTTTTTTCAAACCTCGGATGCTCATGACATGACATGCGAACTTTTCTGTTTGGGATTTCGAAATTGGCTGTAATATCGAGAAATGTCCGATTTGGAAATCCTACCAGAAGTGGCTTTAGACACGTGTTTTCGTCCAAGAAATCTAGTTCGGATAACGAAGCTGACTTGCGTTGTCCGCAGAATGCTTGAGAAAGTGGGTCTCAAGAGGAATAGTAATGGTTGTTCCTTGGTTCACTCCTTGGGGTGAACTCTCCGTCTTCCGGGACACAAT
Organism: Euceroptres primus; assembly: GCA_037177015.1. Classification (NCBI taxonomy): domain Eukaryota; kingdom Metazoa; phylum Arthropoda; class Insecta; order Hymenoptera; family Figitidae; genus Euceroptres; species Euceroptres primus. The sequence goes on from JBAGKK010047259.1 coordinate 3,161, forward strand.
GGATTCACGTCCTTATTGCTAAGAGTCCATGATACTTTACTTACCTTTTTCAAGAAACTTTTTATTTTCTGCAGTCTTGTAAACACTTTATAGACATAGTGTAATTTAATATTACAATTGATTATAGTCGTTATCAACATTATATTTTTCGCCTCTAACACTCAGAAAAATGTTCTCTTGCGACAAAATGATGTTTCTTGAAACAAGTGGAATTTCCTCTTAAATTTAATGTTAAGAGGTTGTTCAATTGTTCATGTGTCTCAAAAGGAATCCTTTTGCAGCAAACGTAAGCAAACATAGTCCTCTTGCGAGAAACTTTGCCTAATCTCGAAGCAAATTCAAATTCACGTGGTTCAAGATAAAACACGCAAGAGGATACTTTTGTTTTCAAAACAACTTTTTCTCTGAGTAAATATTATTCTATAAAAGTACTTAATTCTCCGGAATTATCAACAGTTAAGTACTCGTAAAACGGTTCATTAAAATCTCAATTGAATTTTAAACCGACATTGCGATTCGCTCGTTAACGAAATTAATTCCTCTATCCACAGAGTAATAATTTTTTACTCAGTGAGAAATCTTGTCGCTGACGTTACAAATTGACATTTTGGTCGAATTGATGTACTGTGAAGATTGATCCAACGCATGTGAACAAGGTTGGTCCTATGTAGACGGTTTTGATTAAACGTCACAATTACAACTGTTGCGTTTCTATTTAGACGAATGTGTACTGGTTCACGTTCACAAATTCACTAAACCAATCGGTGTATTTCGGGACAGTTCACAAGAGGATAGTAAATGGTCCTGGCTTGTACTCAGTCTGGTAAACCAGTGTTTGACGATAAAGCGAAAGATGGAAGCCTAGTGACAAACCGAATGCATTCCGCTTGTCTCATTCCCTCTCATTTAATTTGGAGAAATAGGGTATTTTGGAAATTGTACCCAAATTAATAAATTGATACATCTGTTGCTTACAATTTAAATCAAAAACTATTTGGATATGCGGAAATTCATGTCATTAACTCTGCAATATACAAATGGAACGTAACGAGCGCGAATTTATTTTCGGCCAATTAGCGACATTCCACGACACAAATATCTTCTTCGTAGCCTGTCGCGAGGTGTCTATAGTTGCATAACTGTCGGGGAATGAGAAAAAGAACAAGAAGAGCACCCATGCTTCGGCACGCGACCGTTTCTCTCCTTTGTACACCCGCCAGTGCAAACAATGCTGCCTCTCGACCAGCGACGAAATGTTGGATAACTATATACATTTGGGGATAACATTCCAACACTGAGAAAAACATACTTTTGAATCTATAGCATATGCTATTGCCATCTGCCCAAAGCAGATGCTATAGATTTTAAATAATATGCTCTGGAATTCATAGCATCGTTGTTGAATCAAAATCTATTATTTTTTAATCAAATTTTTCCGTTTTTGAATCAACAGTGATACCGTAAATTCTATAGTACCTATATTATTTTAAATCAATAGCATCTGCTTTTGCCAGATCACAATAATATATGCTGTAGATTCAAAAGTATTTTTTTCTTAGTGAAGCTTCCAAGTTTCATAACCCACGCTTCACAGCCTTCCCCTATTCCCCTATTTTCCCCCTTTTTGCATCGACTATTCAATTAGTGCCAGTAACTAATAAAATAGCAGTACCATATTTTACAAACTAAGTAGTTGGCCCAACTAACCATTTTTTCATTGAACGAGTATGACAACGATACGTAAACACTGAAATGCAAGATCGTATTTCAGTCTCTTTTCACAAGAAGATTCGAATCGGCGAGGCGGTGCATTTACTTAATCTTTCATCGGCTTCGGGATTTTGCTTTACGAGCTTACACGTACCTCAGAGGCTCTCGAGCAGACAGACAAACTGGGTTACTTTGGTATGGAGACAGGGATGTACAGACAGTCTTAAATTCCTTCGGATAGTCTCTTTCTCTCTCTCCATCTCATCTTACCTTCCACCATGAAATATATTGCCTATAATTTATTCCAAGCTCGCGACGAAATGAGCTCGATCGAACTCGCGAGTTTACTGGCGAATTCCAAAGAGGAGATTGCTTTCGGCTTTTCCGCGCTTTACAAATCCGATATCCACTATCCGCTTTATTCTCAATCCAAGGGAAAAGTACTCGAAACGATACTCGAGACGAGCTTCCTATTAATCTCCCTTTCTTCGCTCTCAGTGCCCGAATACAGCTTTCATCAAGAACAAAACAAAAAGTAGTTGAAAATCGCCAGGAGAAAATAAAAAAATCTCTCTAATTTATTTGTAGAAAATTAATTAAATTCTTTAGGATTTTGAATCTTTTATACATTAAAAAAACGGATTGACTCGAATACTCAGGTCGATATTCTACTGCATGAGCATCTATAACGAACCCGTAGACACTCCGTCAAAAGAGGTTTATAAATAACTTGAACGCAGGCAGTCAGTGACATTAGTGTCATTTTTGAGATTCGCAAAATGCTCGCGCCTGGACCCCTTCTCTCTCTTCTCTCTCCTCTCACCAGATGTTTTCGCGTCTTCCATCGACCCCTTTTTCATGTCTCAATTCATTGCTATGTTATGTATTATATAACCTTGAATCAACTGTGTCCTTATTTTTTATACATTAATTAAATTTTTATGTTAAATATATGCAAAAAACCGAATTAAATAACCTGGCAAAATCGCACATTCACAAAAACAGGTTTTGAACGACGTGAAAAATATATTCTCAGACGCTCCTAAAACTGAGGGTAATGAGTGGAATTTCTTCGAAAGAGTAAGAGAAACTGAGAGAAGTTGATGCAAACGATGTGCGAAAGGTAAAGATCCAATGAGAAAACGAAAAATCGAACTACAACCACTGACTGGGTAAATGACATTTCAAATAGTTGCAGTACCTCATTAATCTTCGACTTTGGCTTCCCACTTCCACTGGTAAATGGTTTTTGATTCTCAAGAAAATGTTTTGGTGATACGAAAAAGCAAAAAATTACCATCAAAGAAAAATACTTTTAGTGTAGGTGTTTATGTTTCTTGATCAGGTATTTTGAATGAAAATAGAGGTGATAAAATTTTTCCAGGATTCATTCTCATCTACAATTAAATAACTAGTAGATTGATCAAATTTTAACACCTTTATTATTAAAATAATTTTTTACTTTTCATGTTCCTCATACATGCTTCCTTCACTGTTTCTAAATGTACTTTACAGGAATCTCAGTCAGTCCCCTTTTTTCCCTATTTTCTTCTGGGTTCTCCTATAATAATCTTATAAAATCTTAAAGAGTATCCCAGAATTCTTTAATATTCTACAAAATATACTAGACTCTTCTGGAATCTTTTAAAATCTTCTGAACTCTTTCACGATCTTCCAAAAACTTCTAAAATCCTCAAGAATATCCTGAACTCCATTAGAATTTCCAAAATTTTGCAGAATTTTTTAGAACCCTCTCAAGTCTACAAAAGACTCTAATAATCTTGAAGAATCTTCTATTAGACTGTTTACAGAACTTTCTTAAAATACTGTAGACTTTTTGAGTCTTCAAAAAAAAGTCTAGAAGAAACTAGAAGATTTAGAAGTTTATGGAAGATTATGGAAGAATCATCAAGAAGTCTCTGGGAGATTCTAAAATCTAAAATACAAAAAAAAATCTAGTTTGTAGAGGATTTTTTGGGATTTCAAAGACTTAATGGATCTACAAGTTTATGGAAAATTAAAAATATTCTAGGATATTTTAAAAGTTTATTGGAAAGTTCGAAAGTCATTAAGGATTTCAGAAAATTCTAGATCTTACCGAAGATTCTGATTACAAATTTGAGAAGTATTTTATTAGATTTTAGACAGGAATCTAAGATTTTGGAGGATTTTTTTTTAAGATTCTGGTGTATTGCAACTTCCTTATTCTTAAAAGAAAAAACGTCCCTTTTTTTAAAAAAACAAAATGCCCTTTTTCGAAAAAGAAATCCCATCTTTTCCCTAAAATAAAACTACTGAATCACTGTGATCCCTGCATTTAATTAAATTATTAGCACTGTAATGCATTTACGTATTACCTTTTTGATTCCGAGGTGAGAGACGATATTAAATAGTTTTGCATAGAAATTTAATATTGGGATTCGAACGATATTCCAGAAATTTAGTTAAATGCGATGTATGCGAACTGTCCTATATTACGTCACGTGTCATGCATCTTATGCCCTATATTCCCATAAATCAAACTCGACAAATGACGTCGCTATTTGTGAGCTGATACCAACGTGTTGTAAAAATATGATCACATAAAGCTCTCACTTTTCCTCAAAAAAAAAGAGGAACATTGATTCTCTCTTTAAAATTTTAATACGTGGAAAGCATTAATTTTTTAGTAACAGTTTTTAATTCCTTTGAAGAACGTAATACTTTTATTAAAATAATACGTTATCAAGAACTGATTGAAATAAAATTCGTTTATCATGGTCTTTTTCTCCCTTTTTCTAAATTTTTCAATCTTGTGCTTGTAAAATTTAACTCGGTAATGAAAACTGTCGCAATTCGAATCGAACTTTCTTTATACCTTCTTCGTTTCTATATCGAGAAGATAAATCGAAAACGTATGAGCTAGGAGAGCCGCAGACGTGGAGAAAGAAAGTCTGAAAGCCAAAGCTAAGGGCAAGAGTTTAAATTTATCACGTTGAACTTTTTATCCGAGAAACCTAAAGGATCGTCCGATTGAGGGATGAATCTTTCGCTTTACGTCTGCATTTCCTCGTTGAGATTTACCATCAAAGTTTTTTTCGATGCTCGTCATTTTTCGACTTGATCGAGTCCTAATGACTTCTCAGTTCTCGGCTTTGCCATTTTCTTCTTTTTAATTCTTTATTTCGTTTTAGGATTTTTTTTCTATGTGAGAAACAATTTTAAAGTAAAAAATCCTTCTAAAAAAAGGATATTTTTTCACTTGGAAAATATATTTATGTATTTAGTATCAAAACCAAACATTTCCTCTTTTACCACGATTCTTCTGCTGTGTCAAGATTTTTGCAGATGATCTTTTCAATTTTTCGTAGAGCCTTATCCAGGAAACGAGAAATCGTTTCGCCGATGTTACAATTTTTTCTGTTTTTTCTATGTCTATGGACTCTAGAGGGCAAGTATAACTAAGCGAACACTTTGACGGCACATCGTCGGTGCTCTAGAGAGAAGCAAATTTGATTTCCCAGAATTTCTCAAGTATGTAGTAGAGCCACACTAACTATACATATATCCTCTGATCTTATTAATGAATCAGTGGACATTTTATCAGCGAAAAAAGTCATTAGGTCAAGAGTATAGAGATTAAATTAATGGAAAAAGTCTTTTGATACAAAGAGTTAAGTGAGAATAAAAAGCTAATCAAACATAAATTGATAATTTTATTGCCGGTATAATAGACCTTTTAATAGAAAATAAAAAAACTCAGTGCCTTTATTCATGAATAGTTTTTTGAAAAATATATCTCGTAATTTTTAACGATAGACCAGTCTGTACCAAGGGATTTCTGTAAAGTAATTGCTGTTGCGAGTGACAAAGAAAATTGCAGAAAGAAGAGAGAATACAGGATTACGAAAGGACTTACATCCTCTGGGAAATAAACGCGTTCCTCGCCTTTGTCATGAGAATGGCGAGAAACACAGTCGAAAAATAAATTTCATATCCTCTCACATGCGTGGATTGATTTTTAATGTAATATTACTTTTACTGAAATCAATTTTAAAAGGTATTCTAAGTTCATTTTAAGAATTAATGCATTAAAAATGAAGAAACTTTAAGAAACCATAAATAATAAAGAATTTCTCAAAGTGTGTTTGTGAGTCAAATTTAAAATTTCGATATAATTCTGCTAATTGCATCTAGTGCTTACTTATATTGAGAAAAATAAACATCTCGCAAAAGAAGGTCCTCAAAACGTGCGCCATAAAGACGCAGTAACTCGATACTCTTGACTGTAACACACCCTCAGTCATTGCTCGCTCACTCGCTCATTCGCAAAGCTTTAACTCTCACGTAATTTACTTGGCACTTTTTCGCCACTATTAGGGCTTCCCATGAGACAATGCTCGTTAATCTCATAAAATCTCATAGCAACATTGTTTCTGCCCCTGTTGGCAAAATCTCGTCCTTGAAATTAACTTTCCCAGCACCGATTAATTTCTCTGTTTTATTCATGAGAAAATATATTTTTTTATCTAGATACACTCTTAGTTCACTTGAATAATACATTTCGTGTTACATGGGTTATTTCCCTGAGTTTAAATTACTCAAACTGTTTTTTTCCATAAAGTTTTGAATTATTGTGTGAAAATAATTCCATAAATTGAAATATAATTTTATCTTAACTTCGAAGAATGTTTTTTTTTACATTCTATAGTTTACGATTAATTTTGCAGGAGCTTCATAGGTGTAGTATTTTTTACACGTATACAGTAAATCGAGAGGTATCAAAAAGATCCAAAAAATGGATTAATTTGATCTACACCACTTTTATCGAAAAACAAATTAATATTTTTCCCACGCATTTTCAATTGTTTTTGATTGTTCAAAAAATTGGTCTGCAAGGTTTTGATATCATTCTGAATTTACTGTGTATTTCACTGTCAAATTCAATTGCCATTTTCCCAGTCTGTAGGTATATGGTAGCTTGCAGAGGAAATATTTTTTAGTTAGGAAGAGTATAGATAAAATGGCCCCGATAACTCGTCGCAGGAAATCGAATTATCATTAGAATCCCTAGACGTGCCGTCAACTTGGCTACTCACAGGTGGATCATAGTACTAAAGGATTTTTCTTCTCAAAATTGGGAACAGGTGTTGCACTAAGATAATGCGGATAGGTACATGTGGAAACCGATACATCGTCCTAAAAAATTAATGTACTTTTGCTCTTTCAATATTTTTTGTGTATATGTACGTTACGATTTGAATCTCAGGCAATCAAAAATTGAATCAAGTTTCGCGATTACCAGTTTCTCCTGTCCCGTGCAAAAATATTTTGTCTTGGATTTCGTCTTAATAACGGGCAATTAAGACATGGCCAAGACTTGTTGAAGAC
>JBAGKK010047270.1:0-10240 GCA_037177015.1 Euceroptres primus
ACATCACTACAGTACACGTAAGTATAATTTAATTTTATCTTAATAAAAATTAACATTAAATATACGTATTTTCCAGTATCGTTTATCCAATACCCTTAACTGCAGAAATGCACTGACAGCAGACGACGAGATGACAGCTAGCACAAAGAACACTTGAAATAGTACATTATGATACAAGTGCGGGAAGTTAGTGATTCCTGATGATTGTGGGTGTGGCAATCTTCACTCGAGTAGGAATCACCATCCCGCACGCGTATCATATACTATTTTATATTTATCCTATGGGAAATACCCGGAAATCTACCTTGTCCACTCAGGAATCTTTACTACTACGGATTGAAATTATTTTTTACAATCGCGTTCTATGCCTCGGACGGACAAAATTTGTTACCGAGCTCCTATAGGATGTCTTAACCCTGCAAGGAGCGCCGAAAAACTGCGATTTTAATTATGACCATTATGCTTCTCGTCGATGCACCGCTAGGTGTTGTAACGCTGTATCTTCTCGTTGGCGTTACATGTAACTTTGAAATCTTAAAAAAGAATAGTAAATCTGGAGGCTCCAGGCTCGAATCTATAACTTCAACACTGTTTATGCTCAACTGAGAGGTTGGGTATGTGTACCCGAAAAACCTGTCAGTTAGGATTACTGTTTTTCTAGATTCCTTCTCTTAACTCACTCCATACATTTCAGGTATGGTCACTGTCACGACTTCAACCCGCCACTCTCAGATATCACGTAGCAGGTCGCTGCTGGTAGCCGCACCCACGTATACACCATGGATGTGACTCCCATGGTGTTCAAGAACGTGGGTTAAAGTAAGTTAAAGTAGAGCGCGACGTTACCACTACGCGATAATTGTACCGACTACAAGTTCATTTTGCTGTTGCACCATTCGCGGAATGGTTAGTGTTTTACATAACGAACGCGCCATGCGCTTTAATAAACTGGTGGGAGCGGGCTCTCGAGCATCGTCACTTGAGACGCCATTCGAGTCTTGAGCCTTGTCATGGCAACTTGCCTGAGAATCTTTTTTTGTGCAATTCACCTTGGGGTTATAGAAATGCATTCCTGTGGTCGAGGTTGCATGCGCGGCGGAAGGCGCATTTGTGCAGGTAACTAACTCTCCTTGATGATAATCTAAATTCAATCAAGTTGTGTTTTCTGTCACGCTCTTTCAGCGAAGGTTACACTTTGTAACCTCGCTCTCGTTCACCTCGAGTCATCCAGTCGATTCTTTGAAACAAAACCCTAGTTATTGCATGAACTAAATGTAGAGTCAGTGGTAGGCTAAATTTAACTACTTTTTCTTGATCTAAATTCATCTCTGGCATGGTCGATCGTGATCATGGCGCCATATTGTGTCAACGTGGCGTGATGCCATGTTGCGTAAACTTTTGTTGTAAATTTTAAATTTCCTACGTGTAATTGGATGGTGCATCTAACTCTATGATTTCCTTTATTAAATAAGTAATATTGTTGGAACTGTGGTGTTTCTCTTAGTTCTGCTCCTTATACCCCACTCATTGTGGTCTGGGTCTGGCCGTGGCCCATTAATTCACTCAAATCATTAAACCTAGTTTTTCTCGTACTCTCAGTAATTTGTAATTGTCTCTTTTTGGTAATTTTGGGAGCACCGAAATTACCTGGCGCTCAACTAAAATTAAAGTAAAAATAAATTTGGATGAAATCATCTTTAGAATTAGCAGATGAATCCCTTTTTGTGAAACAAAATCAAATTTAAATAAAAATTAATTAAAATTACATATGCCTTAAAAAATTCCAGTCATGAATGGCGCCCGCAGTATGGGGCCTGCGCAACACTGAAATGACACGTCACCACTTTCGCTTGGATGACTCACGCGATTGTATTATTGACTCATGTGCTTGAATCTCAAGACTAATCCCAACTTGGAAAAATTAAATAAAATTGGGATTAATGAATTAAACCCGATTAATTGAAAATCAGAGTAACGTTTGACCTTGGAAATTTAAAATAAACTTCAAATGTGGAATTCTTTTGGAATTTTTAATTAAAGTGTGACCTTTAATCATTTTTGAATTACAGCATCATTGTATTAATAATGATTGAATAAAAGTTTTTGAATGACAAATTTTTAAAGCTTTAGTTTGGAAGACTTGGAAAGTAGAAAATTCAGAAAAGTTCAATTTTTGCTGTTTTAGTTTCTGGTTTAGTTTGGATTACTTCAAATGAAAAAATCTTCAGCTTTAACAGTTTGAGCTTTTGAATTTCAACAAGAATTTCAATGACCGGGAAAAATTTTTGTGAACCGGGAAATGACTGGGATTTTGTTCGGTGATGAAAGTGGCCAACCCTGATCATTTTAACCCTATTTTTCAATTCCTTTTTTAATAAAATTCAATTTTTTCAAACTGGAAAGTTTAAATTCAGATTATTATTTGCCAATTAGTCGTTTATAAAGTTTAACTTGTCAATATTGGGCTTCATAATTCATATCCTGATTATAGTTTAAAAATATCATGATATATTAAATACTATTAAATTTATAATTTTTTACTAAAGACAATTTGGAAAATTTATTTAATTTAATCACACACCTAAACTAAGGATATGAATGGTAAGGCCCAATATTAACAAGTTCGACTTTTTAAGCGACTAGTTGGAAAACAATAATAATATTCAAACTTTCGAATTTTTAGTATTAAAATTATACTAAGAAAGGAATTTAAAAATATTATTATAAGTTATAAATATGATAATGACATTTTCGAAAAAAATTTTCCTTAAACTTAATTAAACAGAAAAATCGATTTTTTTCAAAAAGAGCCAGATCAATTATTTTAAATTTAATCTTAAATTGTTTGTAGGATGCTAAAGAACTGTAATCAAAAACAAAATTTCATCTGCAAATAACTTTCAGTTAAAAGAGGTTAAAATCAGTTAAAATCGGTGAAAAGATTTGAGTTTCAAGATTACAGTCTCACCATCCAAAAATTATTCAATAAAAAATTGTTACGACGTAACATATAATTAAGAATTTACACATCTGGTCTAAAGAATTAGGAAACCTATTTTATTATTATTATTTCAAAACTGTCTGTTTCTAAAATAATTTCTCATTCTTTTAGAAGAATACAATTTTATTATTTTCTATGTTATACTACAATGTTAGTTGAGAATTATTGCTAAGGAAACTTTTTCTTGATAATGATTAGTATTGAATGTTTTTCTATATTATTAAAATGAAAAATATAGGCCTAGTATTGTTTCCATAATTATTAACAATATATTCTACAAAACATTCGTAACACATGTTTGACTCGAAATTTCCAGGTTTGCATATCTGGCATGTAAATAGAATTACTCAAAAACTCGTAAAAATTCAAAAAATTGTAAAATTTATTGCAGACCAAATAATTTATTTCAATAATTTCTTTTCTAGAAAAAATTATCGTCATTTTGCAATAATTTTTAAATATTAAGCAAATAATGTGACTTTGTTTTCACTGTCGTAATTCTTTTAATATTGTTATTCGACACGACAATACAAAGAATTATTGATATAATTAATAATATATAATTATAATTAATTAATTATATATTATAATTAATTAAATTATAATTAATAAAATAATTAATAATTAGCAATTTCTACAAATATTGTTTAGAAACGTAGAATCGTAAAAATTATTGCGAACTGTAAAAATGTATGTCTTATTGTCAAGTTAGGAAAGCACTAAATGTGGACATATGTGATAAACAAATATCTCACCATATTTTTTAAGAATTATTCTTGAAACTCGTTTATAAAATTTAAGAAAAACTTTTAAGGATTTCTCATAAAAATCACATTTTAAACTGTTTCTTGAAAACTTTGTTCTTGTTGCAAAATATTAAAATTAATACAGTAGGAACCAAAATTTGATTACGTAAAGTAAATCGTTTTAATAATAAAGAAGAAAGTTTTGAAAAGTAAATTTAATATTGAGAAAACTATTTTTTACTTGGTTCAAAAAAATTGTTTAGAAATATTATTATTTCAAAACAACAAATTTGTATTATTTTTTATTTTCTAGTGACCAATAATTTTTCTCGGTGATAACTGAAAATAATTTATTTCGATAGTTTAACTTTGATTCTTTTACATGAAAAGACATTATTTTGCAACATTTTTAAAATTTACCAGACAGTATGATTTTCTTTTCAATAAAATGTTAGTGAGTCTTAAACATTTTAAAAAACTGGGGCGAACCCCAGTTTTTTAAAATAACGATTGTCTATAGAAGACAGAGGTTCTAAAAATATAGTTTGAAAATATAAGTATACCAAAACTTTCTAATTTCTAAAATATAATTTTTTATTCTTTTAAAGCAATACAATTAAATTGTTTTGTATTTTTTATTAATCAATGATTCGTCTGAATCTATTATTGTTTATAACAAGCTTCACTTAAAATTAAACTAAAAATTGGGATTTTTTCCAAATTTTCAACTTTTTTCGATCCTACAGTTATAATGCGATAATAATTAATAAAAATCATCAAAAGTAATTATTTAAATAATCTATTATTGTTTACAACAAGCTTTGCTTAAAATTAAGCTAGAAAAATGTGAGTTTTTCCCAGATTTTCAATTTTTATTCGATCCTACAGTTAGAATGAGATAAAAATGAATGAAAATCATAAAAAGTAATTATTTAAACAAGCTATTATTGTATATAACAAGCTTCACGATTGTGCCCTTGACGCGATTATTCGGGGACTACCGGACGAAATGTCAATTTTTGTCGATACAAGAAACCCTCAAGACCTTAGTGAGGCTTTCGAGCACGCCCTTCATGCAGAGAAAGATCTAGGACCTCGTCCTATCACATCTCTCGTGGTAGGGAGAGCATTCAGGAACATCCTCGACCTCCAAGCCCTTATTCAAGGCAGCTGGAGAAAACTGATAACCAGGGTAGAAGGAAGGATGGTAGCACCGAAAGTAGCCTACCCTCAACCTCTTGCTCCTTCGTATCCACCACAGTAACTCCCACAATATCAACCACCCTATCCCGTCCTCTATCAACAGACACAAAATTCTACCCTGCAATATCCACAATACCCTCCAATTTATCAGGGTACACAACCTCCCTATCCGATTCCCTAACAATACCAATATCCACCCCTGTACGGAATCCCCCCAAATATGATTCAACAACCTCAAGATCCGTCGAATCAAAGGGCATCCAACTGGACCGATCAACTAAAACATTTAGGGAATACGACACCCCCAAGGTCATCATCGCCTGAACTTCAGGGGAATTTAAACTTCTAATAGACTCGTCGCTCCGACGCGATGGCGAGTTCAACTCCTCAGGAGCGTCCCAAGATGATACAATTTGCGGAGACCAACATAAAATCCTTAGAGCAGGATCCAAGCAGGAAGACTCACCAGTCGTAGAGTTAACTGCTCCTGAATTTCGAAACCCGAAAGCTAGTTTCATCGTGAACCCAGGATCCGACACCAATTTAATAAAGTTACAAGTTTTACGCGAGGAACTAATTGTAGATACCAAAAATTCCACCCTTATCACGGGAATAACCAACCATCCAGTGAAGACCCTAAGGTCAGTTAAAATTTCAATTTTTGATATTCCTTTTGAGTTCCACTTAGTACGGAATTTTTTCCAATTTCTCCAGACGGGATTCTGGGTAGATATTATCTAGGACAGGAGAAAGCTCAAATTTCCTTTAGACATAACACGTTAGTTATCGCTTCCAACCCCATAACGCCGATGGTCAAATCCTTTTCGTGAGTTTTCATAATAAAAGCGAGAACGAGACAGCCGATCCCGATAGACGTAAGTAACCCTGAATAGCCACTAGGTTACTTACCGCGAATTGACACTCCCGAAGGACTTTACCTGGGTGAGGCCGCAGTTACAGACAACAATCGTGTATGCCATGTTATGGCCATAAATACCACGGAAGAAGATATCCAATTCCAGCTCCCTCCGCAAGAACTTATTCCTTTCGATTTCTGTAAATTCCCTGATGTGGAATCCTCGGATTCCGAATTAGAAAATTTTCAGAAGGTATTCGAAGGTACCGTTCCGGAGCGTGCCGAAAGGTTGAAACAAAGCTTACACGTTTCTCACTTGATCCCCGAAGAAAAGGACTGTGTTCCGGTGGGCAGCGGATTTCCCAGACATCTTTCATTTGAAAGGGGAAAAACTCACGTGTACTTACCTGATACAGCATAGGATACTTACGACAGATGACGAGGTGATTCATAAGAAACAGTATCGATGGCCTCATGAAGCTTCCGAACAAGTGGATGCACAGGTTCAGAAGCAGATTGATAGCGGAATCATCGGTCACTTGAACTCGCCATATAACTCACCGCTCCTAATCGTTCCCAAGAAGCTTGACGCTTCTTGGGAGAAAAAGTGGCGGGTGGTCATTGATTATCGAATTCTTAACGATAAGGTAATTGAAGATGCGTACCCGCTGCCGAGCATCCGCGCTATCTTTGACTAGCTTGGCAATGCTCGGTGATTCACTGTATTCGACCTGGCAAGTAGTTTCCATCAAGTAGAAACACACCCCGATGATAGGTACAAAACGGCACTTTTTTCTCGTAGGGGTCACCATGAATATTGGCTCATGCCTATGGGCATTAAGAACGCTTCACCCACCTTCCAGCGACTTTTAAATTGTGTCCTGTCCTCTATGCTCGATACCGAAGCTTTCGTCTATCTAGATGATATAATAATCTATTTAGAAACCCTCTAAGAACATGAGGTTCGAGCTAGACGACTGTTTCCCGCCTTAGAGAAGCTAATTTGAAGCTTCAACCTGATAAGTGTGATTTCCTAAGAACCGAAGTGGCCTACCTAGAACCATAGGAGTAATTGGAGTAAGACCAAATCCTGCCGGATTTGGTGTTACTCCATCAACAATTCCTAGGACTTCTGGGCTACTACCGAAGGTTCATAAAGGACTATGTTAAATTAGTCACTTTCCTAACCAAACTTTTGAAGAAAGATACTGCATGGGAATAGGAAGCCGAACAAAAAAGGAGTTTTCGCAAACTCGGGAAATACCTCTGCAGAGAACCTCTACTGCAATTCCCAGACTTTGACAAAATCTTCAAACTAACGACTGATGATTCCGAAAAAGCAGTCGGAGCTATTCTCACCCAAGATAAAGGTGGAATGGACAGGCCCATTGCATATTTCTCAAAGGTTATGAGTAATTACGAACAAAAGTATCCCCAGGCCGAACGAGAGTGCCTTGCAATACTTTATGCAGTCGCGAATTTCCGTCCGTACTTGTACGGGAAAGAATTTATACTGGCGTGCGATTTCGAGCCAATTCATTGGATGACTTATGTTGAGAATCCTAGAGCTAGGCTACTAAGGTGACGACTTCGACTAAAGGATTATCAATATAAGTTCGAATACAAACAAGGTAAGTTGAATAGAAGTGTTAAGGCCCTATCAGGCAATCCTGTCACTGACAACGAATCCGCTAGTTCCTCTGAATTCTAGGACACTACGGACTCAGACTATTCCGAACAATCAACCGCATCCCAGCCACTTGCCAAGGTCGTAGGACAGGAGAAGAAACCGAAAAAGGTGCTTACGATCCAGCAGGAACCAAAAAGTTACAAGGTCTTTCCGATTACGCGCTCCAAGGCACAAAAAGAAGGTAACGAGCGACAGGGTGATGCCCAGCCTGATCCCAACAAGCCAACAAGGACAAAGCGAGTTAATCTACGATCCCAACCTTAAACTAGATCTGATAAAAGTTTCACCGATGATGACCCTCACCCACGAGTTAACACCTCTATCGAATTCCATTTCAAATCATCCAGCAAGGAACTCCAAAGGTAAAGAGAGCTACACGAAAACCTTAGAACTCTGAAAAACCTCAGACAACAATTGGACTGCTGCTGATCGGATTAATAACGTATTGCTGCCACGCCAATATCTGGGCAAGAATACTAGTCCTAAGACGATGCATTTGCCGAAGGACAAGTACAACATTGTTAGGGTTCCTCTTGCTGGTGGGTAGGCTGTCGTCGTTATGTTATTGATCTTTGTGTATGGAAGATAGGAGGTTCGCAAGGAGCCTCCTGGAATGTTGGGAGGTAGAAGATGCTCGGAGGATCTTCTGGAAGAGCAGGGGGACTTGGAAGCTTCTTTCGGCTCTTCCGGGAAAGTGAGAAAATAGAATGTACCCGGAGGACCTTCTGGAAAGTGGGACTTGGAAGCTTCTTTTGGCTCTTCCGGAAAGTAAGGAAATAGAATGTACCCGGAGGACCTTCTGGAAGGAAAAGGAGGACTTGGGAACTCCTTTCGGATCATCCGTAAAAGTGAAAAAAAAGAATGTACCCGGAGGACCTTCTGGAGAGAAAGAGGGACTTGGAAGCTCCTTTAGACTCTTCCGGAGAAGTGAGGAAATAGAAGGTTCCCGGAGGACTTTCTGGAGGGAAAGAGGGACTTGTAAGCTCCTTTTGGCTCTTCCGGAGAAGTGAGAAAATAGAAGGTACACGGAGGACCTTCTGGAAGGAAAGAGGGACTTAGAGGTTTTCGAGAATAGCCTTACGCCTCCGCGATGAGATCGTGGTAGGGGTTGTCTCCCCTCCAGTTTATCGCAAGATGCTGGGCCTTGCTAGAAGCTTCTAGAAGGTTTTTTCATAATAGGAGAAACTTGGACTTGGCTTGACCTTGCATAGTATCGTAAGCCATTAGAGCGAGGGAGAGAGACTATAGTGCGTGCAAGGGAGACGGTGAGAGCAAGAGCGACTGGCGAGCCTCGTTGCTCGTCCACATCTGCCAAGCACTTAGGCCCTTCCGCTTTCACTGTTTCTGGTAAAATGCAAGTTTGAACGTGCTTCTTGCACCAAGCTGGAAAGCTGCAAGCAAAACGTCGTCGAAAAACGATAGGATGTAAAAACTGCTAACGTTCTATCGCGACGCGTATAACAACATTAAAAGTAAACACAGAGGTTTACTCAATACCGATACGCAGAACTCCAATGACTTCGAAAAGGGATCAGGAAACTCCTTCCACTCCAGAAATAACAGTAAATCCTGACCTACAAAATTCGAAAGCATCAATGAGCACCTCCGCTCAGTTCACCAGCGCTGTCGACACCACCAGCGAAGCCTTTCACGTTGCTCCAACTTTGGTAAAACAGGAACAACCCACGTCGAAGCTAGCTGAAAACCCGAAAGTTCAGATACCAAAGCAAACCCTACAACCAATGCAGGACCAGAGTAAACTGAGATAACATTTTTTTTTTGTCTAAATTTTGATTAACCTGTTGTGCTATTATTGAACTTAGAAAAATGGAAAGCTTATTAGGAAAATATTAAATCGTTGAAAAAAAAATAAATTTTTTTGCTGTCATCCGATCTGACATCATTCCGGCCAGAGTTTCTAAAAATCTCAATTTTATTTAAGAGAAATAGGGATCTAAGGAAATAAAAAAATGAAGAACCCGGGGAGGCGCTGAAGGGAATAAGGGTAGCCACCCTATCCTTCCAAAGACTTCAAAATGGATTTAAGAAAAATTGAACTATATTTATAATCTAAGACTTATGACCTAATCAAATGAATGGGGAAAGCCATCGATTCTCCTCCGACGGGTCGTCCTCGAAGATTTTCCCAAAGGTACCGGGTACATTCGCCTACACCCGTTCGGCCTCGGCAGCCCACCTCTGAAAATCAGAACCATCCCCATTAAACCTCGAAGTTGAATTAGCAACTGAAATGGCAATTAGCAACTGAATTTTAAGTGAAATTTCAAGGCTTTTACCAGCTCCCAGAATTAGGCTACCACGGGAGTCTTCGCGTCCTCCGAAAAATGGCGCTGCTCAAACACCAGCTTGATAATCTTATTGTGGAGTAGGATCCCCATACAGGGTGGGAACTCGCCTAAGAGGTCCAGTATTCAGGGGAAAAAAAAGAAAATCTTCTACAATTTCCTGTCTTCTCTCCTTTTCCCTCTCCTTTTCTACAATTTCCCTACAAAATAAAAAAAACCCAAAACAGAATTTTGCTCGACCAACGAACTCACTTGAGGTCCCTGGGGATGGGGTTCGCCAGGGTCCACTACAGCAACCCTACGCGTTCCACTGTTTCTCTGTTTAGGGTCATGGGATGAATAAAGTCATTCTAAAATAACCAAATAATATAGTAAATATGCATATAAAGGCTGATAAAGGTTTTTATTTCAAAATAATGTATTTAATTACTTGTCTGT
>JBAGKK010047281.1:0-10240 GCA_037177015.1 Euceroptres primus
GAGTTCTGGAAGTCTTATACCATATTCTGATTCAGTGAACTCATAAAAACGTATAAATACTCATTTTCATAAAAATTTAACTATTTTCAAATTTTGGTGTCCGCCATTTTGAATTTTGAAATCCTGGTAGCAAATTCGAATTCAGTCCCAAAAACGTATAGATACTCATTTTGATAAAAATTAAACCATTCTCAAATTTTCACATCATACTGTTTGTGAATGAATCACACTGTTTGTCAAATGCTGAGTAACGGCCGGCGAAAAGCACCTGCCCATTCACTGACCGTAATTGCAGTGTTGCCAAATCGCGGAAGCGGGAACGTGTTTTTTTTTTCGCCAAATGAAGTTAAACGCCATCTAACATCGATTTACATCGAAAAATAAGCAAAACGTTGTCACCTCCGTTTTCGGAGATGACAAAGTTATATATGAGGTGACTACGTCTACTGTATATATATATTTTGGAGGTGACAACGTGCAGTGACAACTCCTACTGGTTCGGGGTGGGTCCTCATTTCTGTGTAAGTCGAGTCGCACTTTCTTCTTGCGAGGTCTTTGAACATTTCCCGCTTGCCAGAAATCTTTTTACATAAAGCTATCTAATGACTGGGAGTGTACACTATGATCCCTCCTAATCTTTAAAAATTTTAAAATCATCTTTTCTTAATTCGAGTAACAAAGTTTCTATTATCGCAAAAAAATTTCTGCGGTCAAAAGAAACAGTTTCTGAATTCAAAATAATTGGTTTGATTGAATCAAACAAATTTTGTTTTGAGCCACCACCAAGACGAAGATTTATTTTAATTGAACAAACTTTTTCTGACTGTATAATGAATACAGATAAGTTACGGAAGTTTATAATTTTAAAAAATAGGGGTTAAATTCCCGAATTATAGATCTAACAGCTTCGTTTGTTTTTATTTTCTTTATCATTTTTATCATATATGGCGTGACGCGAGAAAAGGGACCTTAACGTTCTGAGGCAACTTTACAGGATTTGTTCTAAAGAAATTATAATTTTTTTTCAAAGATTTATACAAAACCTCAGATTGAAAACAAAATAATTTTTGAGGATCCAAACAGAGCTTTCTTTTTACCACCCGTCCAAAAAAGTTTGACTCAGAACGCTAAGGTCCCTTTTCTTGCGTTACGTCACATATAAATACGTAATATTATAATAAATCATTTAAAAAAAAATAAAGTCCGTGAATTTAGAAGAACTCATTGAGAATCTTTGAATGTAAGAAGTTCGTATTGAAAATGACGTGTAAAAAAAGTTTCAGAATTTGAAAAAGGATGCTAGTATTATTTATAAGTATAAAGCAAAATTTATAATTCGAATGTAAAAGAATATAAATTGTTTGAAAATGGCATTTACAAAATTTTGTTTTTCGGGACTGAATTCGTGCCATAACAAACTATGAGGTTATCTTAATTTATAACGTTGGTCGTGTGACAAAGATTATCAGTGATTAGAATTAATAAAGGCGGCTAGTAACCATTCACTCTTTTTTATGCAAAAAATTCAATAAAGGAGGTAAATTAAAGTTTAATTTTTGCATTGATAAGTAATTATTTTTAACTCGCCTGAATCTCTCATGCATGATGTTGATATAAGGTGGAAAATCAGTTGGTTTCTTCTTTTGCTCTTTTATTGCTGTTGTCGAAATGTCCAACTAATGTAGAGATAAGCATTTAAAACAAGGTTTTCTTTGGCTAAACTTCCACAATCAGGTACGGCACACGCGTACAGTGTTCCTTTGCGAAACATATAATAGCACTTTCAAGTGTTGTTTAGCCTTTAGTTTTAATAATATTGTGATTCACTATTAGAGTCGGTAAATCACGAATTGACTGATGACCTTCCAAGCATGTTGTAATTCTGCGCGAACTAGGTTCATTTTTCATTAAATATTTTCCACATAGACATGTTACTTGAGTAAACGTCCACATTACGGGAACTGCTCATACTATCGTAAAGAGTTTGGTTCTTTACGTGCTTTTCGGAATTCGATTGTGTGATGTAATCCATCAGAAGTTGACAATTTGAAGGTAAACGGATGCAACAGCTCCCACCTCAGTAAACGCCAGAAGAAAGCTACAAGTAGCGTTAGTATACTTTTCCAAGTATTACATGTAAGCTTGGTCATCTTTTGCAGAGATGGCCAAGATTGTAAAAATCGTGTCAGCTCCGCACGTATTTCTTAGAACCACTTTTCGACCTTGTATCCTCAAAGGATTTTTTAAATAATTACCATTTATCAAAAACGTATCTACTTTCTTCGTCTTCTTATTCAAGTGTAAAGTTTCGGGGTCAGTCTCAGCAATTAGTGGAAATGGTTTGAAATACTTTGTTCTCTTTCTTTTTGTTCTTTGTTCTTCCGTTTCTTTTGGTGAATCGTTTAACTCGGTAATCAAAATCGATTTCTGTTTTGCAGACTGATTTCCCCAGTTTTCAATAAGATTCAATTCTTCATAGATCTCTGTATCATTATACAAGTCACAGGTTTCCTCAATGCTTTTCTTGTATGTAAACGATTGCTTTCTGGTACACTTCACTTAAAGTGAATCATCAGTCAAGTTTTCTGTCAATATCTGATGACTCTTTTCAGCTTTATCTCGCCAATTTTCAACAAGCTGTAACTCACTATTTTCTTTGTCGCTATCAAACACTTCGTAGCTTTAAAAAAAATCTTCTCTTTGAGGAACAACTCGACGTGTCCAAACGACAAGGTTCTAACTCGCGGAGTACAAGTAGAAAGGTGCCGTAAAGTTGAGGGCGCTGGTGTTCCCTATACAATTTACATGGGATTTTGAAGCTGCGAGAGTTCGCCACCCGAGTTATAACCTTTCAATTTGCACTCCGTGAGTTAGAACCATGTCGTTTGGACACGTCGAATTGCTCTTTCAACATAGTCTCTTTCATCCTTCTGATCTTCTTCAAGAATTTGATAATCCTCGGAGTTGAATTCTACGTCGCTGCATTCCATTTCTTGGTGATCGATGACAACCGGAATTTTGGATGTTTTCTTTGCTTCCATCGATGTTGGATTTTGATATTTTCCTACGTTTATTAGAATCAGCTGAGAGTTGAGCCTTGCGTTTACGAGTACGAAGGATGCTACTGAACGCTAGATTAACCATTCCTGCTACTGCTCTAAAAAGAACCAAAAAAATTTGACCAATGCCATTTTGCTAGCAGTATTTCGAAGAATTCTAGTCTTTAGTTCATTAAACTGTCCTTTCAAAAAAGAACTTGTAGCTCGGATTATTTCAGACTCGAAAAGCTCTCTCATGACAGGAGTCCATAAAGCAAATTCCTTTGTCAAAAGTAATACTTTGTCACGAAATGCAAGAAGTCGGTATCCATTTGCAAATGTGCCTTCAACATCTTTATCTACTTGGACTGCTTTCTCATTTTTTCGTTCCACTTAGTGATGTTTGGCTCGGAAGAATCTTCTTGATTAAAAAGGTAGCTTCTTTTTTTCTAATCGTCCTGTCCGTTTGCTTGAGTTTCGACACACTGCATTCGAATTCGAAATTATCTTCGTCGGGAAGCACTCTCCTGACTACGTGCTTTTCATTGGCGATATATTCCTGCAACTTTGTTCTTGCAATCTTACAAGACGTTGAAATATTTGTACCTTTTCTGTCCCCGTCATATTTGTGGAAGGTGACTATTAATAATACACCAAGAACTTCTTCAAATCTATGTAAGTCTTCGCACGATACCAACAATGCGATACCTCTTACGAGCAATATTTTCACAGCAGTGTTTTCTTTGTTGAAACACTTAATCGACAAATTATCGCCATAAAGTGCGATGTGTTTACTCGAATGTAACACGGTGATAGACGAATCCTTGTCGCAGCAGCTTGTAAGGCAGAAAAACATTTCCTAACGTATTCTTTTATGTTAATTTTATTAAATGCTAAGCATTCTGCATTTAAAACTACTCTTCCACAATCGGAAATGGCATTCTTTGGAACAGGTGCATTGGCCTGTAGCCATTTCTTTAGGAAAAAATCGATGTTTGCAGTATCTTGAGCTGATGATAACATTTGACCTACGGGTTTCGTCATCCCTTTAAAATTAATAACTATCTCATGCAGAAATATATGTCCTAGCGGAGAGTTATCATCTACTTGTATAGGAAACACCAGGCCACCCGTACTGACAAATGTTATTTGCGAAGATTTTGGATAAAGACGACAGTACTCTTTTAGAACTGTGATTTTTTCTGTTGAAACGATGTGGATAAAAAATGCATGCAAACCAATCATTCCCACGCTCCCAGCATAAGGAGGAGTGTGTTTGAGCCTCAGTAAAGTGAGGACTGGATTTTTTGCATCGGCTGGAGTAAGACCTAAATTTTTATTCTCCGTTTTCTGCTTCAATTTTCTTAACACATGTAACTCATATACTGTCGCTGAATTTCCAACACCTGGACGCAATTGTTTTCGAGCTAACTCACTTCTAACGTTTGACGCTCCTTCTGCTATCACTTGTTGACCAATTATTTCTCGTTCGCGACCTCGCATTTGTCGCTTAACAGCTTCGTGAGTATGATCGTCAAAAGTATCTTTGGTGCGGATGTCCAACAATAGCTTGCCACCTTTATACGGCTCCTCTTTTGCAATGGCATAAAACAGTGAGTTGTATTTTTTGCTTTTGCACCTTCCATAAACTGTAATAAAATTATTATCGGGATCTCTTGAAACATCAGCTTTTTTCGTAACGTATGCACATGGTAGTTCGTAAAGTTGAAAAAAGAAGTCATTTACTGTGTTTGACCATACATATGGTTCTAAAATTTCCGTTTCGCGTCCCTTGTAATTCCGAAAAGTGGGTTTCATTTTTTCATACTGGAATTGCAAGTTTGAAGGTGTTGGAATTTTTAGAAAATGATGTATTTTGTATGGAGTAATCATCACCGTTCTTATCTTCATCCTCTTTGTCATTCTCATCCTTATCAGTAACGTCAGAACGATGCTCAACAAATTCATCGAGAATAGCTTCGTCAATAATCTCTGCGTCTATTTCATATTTTATTTGCATTTTTTTTTAAACTTCAGTTCTCAAATAGTTTGTATCCTCTCTTAGATTGCGGTAAATATCCTGAGGATTCCTTTTTACATCCAAAGAATTGCTTACTTTCTTATAAAAATCCGAAGAGCGTTCTGGTAATTATTTTCCTTCAAATGAAAAGCAGTCAACTACTTGCCATGCTGAAGTTGAATGACGTTGACAGCTAGCTCGTGTTTTACCTTCGGTCGTGGTGGCATCTGTGCATTAATAAAATTTTTTTTATTTATTTGACGCTTTATTTATCAGAAAAGTACGCAGCTGAAATAATTTTAAAGCTTTATTGTGCAAAAGCCGCTTTAGATAGAATATAGTAAACTGTTAATAAATATAACCTTCTTACTATTTCATTTTTTAAGTTTTTAAAAGTTAAGCAAATCACTCTCATGAAATGTACAGATGGCCTACATTTTAATCAGACTTAGAAATATGTAGATAAATTTCATTATATAAATTAACTTACAAAAAAGATATGACCCAATAAAAAATTCAAGCATTTTGGACTCATTTTCGGTGGATTAAAACAGTGATTCAGACGAAAAATATTTGTGATGAGTTTTTAAATTCTACCTAAGGCATTTTATTACAATAAAGCTTTATGATATCTATAAAGTTACATATTTTGAGCTGCGCCTTACAATTATATATTTTTCATAACACCTACATTAAAAATTTGACTTTCGATGCCTGTACAGCGGGGCGAAAGTAGCAGTTTCAACCCTAGAGTTGAAAGTAAAAAACAGCTGACGGAAACTGCTTAGCGACGGAGTCACAACACGAATTGCAGTTTCTGTGAGCTATTTTTTTACTTTTAACCCTACGGTCGAAACCTGCTACTTTCGCTTCGCTGTACAGGCATCGAGTTGAATTTTCAATTTAGGTGTTATGAAAAATTGTATACGTGACTTGGGGAGAAGCAACGATGTCAACTCGTGCGATATCTAAGATGAGCTAACCTCACACTCGTTGAAATCGTTGCCTTTCTCCCCTTGTTACGTAATATACTATTTTATCATTTTTCTTCTGTCTAAAGTCAATAGTCAATCAATGTAGAATTGCAAATCAAGGATTCTTTCATGCATGTGGTTAAAACGTCATTATACATACATCCAAACACATCTTGATACACCTTACAACTAAAATAAAAATGATTTAAGTGCATGGTATTACACCTTAAATCTACTATAAATAGATAACAATTGAAGATAATAATTACTATTATTTTGAAGAAACTTACTTATATATATGAACACTTTCTACAAAATTTGTTGAGATAAAAAAAATAATTATTTTTAAATTTGGCGGATATAGACTCAGGTATAGAAAAGGAGAGAAAATGGATAGATTTCAGGGCTAGAAATTTTTATCTTTTTTTATGACCCAACTTCTACGTCTTTTCTATTTTCTTTCTTCCAGAAGTGATAACCGAGATAACTATATAAATTCGACCGGCAATGGATTAAGTTGCCTATATCAAATAAAAAACTTTATAACCTAAAAACACTCAATAACGAGGCTGTTCTACAAACCTTCAGAATTCTATTTTATCCGTGAATCTAATAAAATTATCAACGGATGTCTAAAGACTTTATTATTCGGCACATGTATTTTTTTGGCATCTCAATAGATTATGCATCCAACCTTCCATTAATTATGCATTCTAACCTTCCATTAATTATGCATTCTAACCTTCTTTAAAAATCTTATGTTTCTTCACTCATCTTGCTTTAATTTTATTTTTTACAGTACACTGAAAATGATTTCTTGGTAAAAATAATTGTTTAAAGTTATCGAAATATTAAGAAAAATTCCTCTGCAATTTAACAAAAGCCTAAAAATCCAAACCTCAAAATTTTTAATCTTCGAACGCCTTGATGTTGGAAAATATAATTTTCTTTTTATTTTGTACTCTAAGGACTCTGACATTTAGGTTTCACAATAATGGAATACAATTTTGTTTCACTCTCACAGTGTTTTAATTTCGTTTTCAATCTGTAATAATGAAGAAATGAAACTTATTATCAATGTAATCCTGCGAAAATAATAAAATAATAAAAAAAAAGTGTAATTTCAAAAGTTGGCGTCAATATAGCGCCGTCTAGTGAATTTCAGGCCTAACTTTGTTGCAGATTTTTAATTTTCGACTAATTACATATTTGTAAAAATGGTTAAACTCTTTCTCAGCATTAATAATTATAATCTATTCTCATTAAAATCAGATTTCCAAACTTCACCAAGCAACCATCTAATGATTAGATAAAGAATTTCTTAAAAATACTAAAGCTCCTAATTGAAGTGTGAGGTTAGGGGACATTGTAATTTCTTTTAATTTTTTAACTTTGTTGATTTGCATTACATAATGCTGGAGATAGGCTTCCAAACGCCGCCAAACGATTATAAATTGATTGCTGAAAGAAACTTGGAAAAATTTCAAAATTTGCAGTGCTAGTGATTTTTTTAAAAATTTGATAACCCACACAATTTTGTCGTTCAAACGTCAAAAGTGGGTTTCCAAACGTGAATAAACGACGACCAAACGATTAGTGAAAGAATTTCTGAAAAATAGTAAAATTTGTTGTGTAAGTGTGAAGTTAGCACTCCAATTTTGAGAAATCAATATTTTTTTAGTTTCGGCGTTCAAAGGACCAAATTTGGTTTCCAAACATGACCAAACAATTCCATTTTAAAAAAGTTGGATACTTCATGGTTGTTGTGCTAACTTCACGGACATGTGCAAAACTAATGAGCTTTTACAATGCTAGATGGCGTCGGGTGAGCAAAACGTTTTTGCGCAGTTTGCTCACCGATGTTAGAGATTTTGCACATCGCCTTTCCGTACAATGTGCGAATCGGCCATTTTCGGATGTCTGTAAACTGTGGGCAAACGAGCGTTTTGCACGTATGTGTAAAAAAAAATAAGTTTTTTAGATTTATTTGTCGGAAAAAAACGTTGTGAATTTTAAAAAATGCAGTTTATTTTATAAGGGTTGTAAAAATTGTCCTTATACAGAAGTTTATGCTTGAATTAATGTTATTCAAAAAACAAAATCTTACTATTTTTTAAACAGTAAGTTTTAAATAAGTTTTCAGCTGTTTAATGTTCATTGGTAAGTAATAGTTAATATTTTCTAATTTGCAAATAATTATTATAAATGTAAATGTAATAATTATTATGTAAATCGTGAAATCATCGTTTTTCAATATAATTTTTTATTATGATCATAGCATGGAATATGAAACCCACGGTGGCAACCGCGTACCGGCCGTCAGTGGCGCTAACACTGTATAACCTGCAGTTGAGTGTGTTGAGTAACAACCTAACCTACAAATTTATGAAATGATAGGGTGACCATGTCCGGGTAAAAATGGACATGATCATAACAAACTTCTTTTTTAATGTTCCAGATTTCTGCGAAGTTATAAACAGTATGATCCCATTAACAATGTTTCTGAACGAGTCAACGATCTATGTAAAGAAAATGGAATTTCAACAGCCGATGAAACACATCTTGAAAATTCAATTAGGCGCTTTAATTTACTCGTTCGCTGCGAAAAAGAGTTTCAACACACGATACCAAATTCCATTCTGTACAACATAGAAACCATAGGTAATTACTTTCGAAGCGTTATACAATTATTTGTCATGTATAATTGTAAGGTGATGATTGGTATAAAAGGTATAAAGTTATTACAATATTTATTAGTTTTAAAATTTAATATACATATTATGCTATTTGTAAACTAATTTAGGCTAATTCTTAACTAATAGCTACTGCCTTAATAACACCGCATATTGTCTCCAATATTGTATTTGCACTGCCTGCAATAGTGCAGGCAATATAGAGACGATGTGACTATGTCCGTTTCGTGCAATATTCGGTGGATAAATTTTAGACAATTTTATATTATTTAGAAAAAACCGATGTTCGTTCGACCGTTGAAATTTGTTCAATTTAATAAGTTGCGTAGTCGTATTCGGTCCAAATCACTTTATTAAATATTAGATCAATTGTCAACGTTTCGTGCACTAAGGTGTGTGCACTTCTTCAGGGCTGAAATCTTATAGTTACATTTTGTTACTTGATAATTATTAAAATACATTGATAAATATTGAAATATATTTTTCACTTTTATAAACCAAAATTGGTATGCTAAATTAATTTAAATGTGGACTTTTATAAAGTTCAACTGTTGAATTAAAAGTTTTTTACCTTAACTATGTAGAAATTTTACATTGAATTCGATGGACACTTTTTGTTCGATGTATATACATTTTTCTTGTTTTTTTAACCAAAATTTCCATGAATTTAATCACAGGAGTTTTGGTTAAATTTTATAATAGACCGAATCTATTTCAAATCATGTAGGCCGGCGGGTGACCTGTTCAGAATTGGTTTGCCAATGAAATATGTTTGTCATACTTTGATAAAATTACAAAAATTTTGAGAAAACCTTTGAAACAACTTAATTTGCAAATGATTTATAGGGTTCCTTTTAAAACTGATAAAATCATTGAACTGAGAAAAATAAGTATGACAAACTAGAGAAACTAGGGGACATTTATAAAATTAAATGTAGTGATTGCAATGCAACCTACATAGGACAGACAGGAAGGGCGTTAAAAACTAGAAGAAATGAACATCAGAGTAATTTATATGGAAGTGCGAAGTATCATAATGTTCTGTCCAAACGAGCACTACACATGGTTACGATTTTAACTGGGAAGATGTTAAGATTTTGCATCACGAAAGGCATCAGAGAAAGAGGGAATCCACTGAGATGGTATTCATAAAGAGGGAGGGAAATAATGCAGTTAACTTGAAGAAAGATCTGGCTAAATATAACAAGGCTTTTAAAGGGTTTATAAAATTTTTGTAAGAAAAAACTTTTGAACTCTGTCTCTAAAGACATACCTCTGAGTCCTCTTTTGCATTGATTATATAATTAGTCTTTGCATTGGATGACTCTTTGAGAAGTGTGAATTCCTAGTCAAAGAAAGAAAAAAGTCAAAAATATTTTTGATTTTGAAAAATGAAGACTAAATTTTGAATATTTCAAATTATTTTTTACTGAACTCGAAAGGCCATGAAAAAGTATATTAAAAACGTTCAGATCAAAATTTTTTTGATGCTATAAGAAATTAGTTATATATATA
>JBAGKK010047292.1:0-10239 GCA_037177015.1 Euceroptres primus
ATTCCTGTACAAATAAGGTGTCGGTAGGGACATACTACGTAATTTTGTTCTTATATAAAACTATAAAATAACATTATGTATTTTCTTTGACGGGAAGTTTTGCATTTTTCTTTTTATTATCGAGCCAAGATTACGCTAGACGGATTTTACTTATATCTCGCAAGAATTGATACAATTTTACAACATCCTCTCTCTTATACGCATTTAAAATCCTAAATAATACTTTTAGGGAGGCTACATTTTTATTATCTATTGGAAATATTGAGCTTCTTACTTCATTATACGCGGAACATTCAACCAATAGGTGGTGTAGGTCTTCTGGACCAGGTTGGTTACAAAGGCCGTAGCAGGATAAGCATGGTCTGGGTGCCCCCGCTCGGATGTGATCCATATTGCAGGGGCAAGTGGCTAACCCTATAAGATAAATTCACCCTTAGTATCAATTAAAAAAGTTTTTTTACAAAAGCTATAAACAAATTTTGAAAAATCAAAAAATCAAATTTTCTCGAAAATGGCTTTACCGATCATGATGGTTAAAATATATGTTATAGAGGGTACTAAGGGAGTTTCGAAAAAAATTCAAGAACCAATTCTGTTGATAATAAGGAGATAAATAAAAAAATAATAACTTTTTAATAACTTTTTTTTAAGGAAGTACATCTGGAACACCAACTATTTCTTTCCTATATCATGGTCACATTCAAAGCTGCAAAATCGATTTTTGCGGAAATGATCAAAGCATTACTTCATAGTTTAAAAAAAATTAAAACTACTTGTTGGCCCCTCACATGTATGCAATTCCGTCAGAAAGAGGGGCCAACTTAATTTTTAGCTTGTGACGCAATAAGTTATATGCAATGGTGTAATGAACACAAGATACAACAATTTACATATATACACTTCATATGCACAAAACTCTTGCCCCGCCTAAACTCAGCTGTTGACCCGGCCATCGTCCTGATGAGAGTCAAAGACCCTCCTCGCTGGTGATTGTCATGAAAATAAGATATCGAGTCAGTGGATTAATGAGTGTGTGCAATTATGACTCTGGATCGTATCTGAGCGCGAACTCGGAGACCTGACCTCCAAACTAAAGGAATATTTAAAATTGACAGAACAATAATTCCCACTTCCGACAGGTCATGCAGGAATAACACACCCGACCTGCCAGGTAAGTTAATGAATGAATTGAACTTAACAACAAACAAAAAAGATATGACAGTTGACAGGTCCTCTGGGTACAACCACCGGACCTGCCAACTCGAGTTTTACAGTACTCGGATTTACTCGAGCCTAGAGCTTACTTTCCTTAAAACAAAAGCCTAAAATTAAATTAACTAGATTTGTTATATGTAACGCCGACAAAAATACCGCTTAACAGTAAGTAAGCTTGCGATATATCACCTTCAAATGTCCTGTTCTAGTGAGCCTTGCGGCCAACTCCTAACTCAGCTCCACAAAGGACTTCAGGGGAACCCTGAAGGCCTTTGTGGAGGCCTTTTCGTCAGATTGATTTAGAAATCTCCTGCCTGGTTTTTCCCGAAGTGCCTCTTCAGAGCGTCCATTATCTCAGTTTCCTCCTCAACTTTTTAGTCGAAGGTCTATGGGCTGCCGTTTCCTGGGGACTCAGAGTAGGCACTCTCGCCCTCTTCCCAGGTGTGGGGACTGCCTCCGTCTGAGTTTTCTTGGAAGCCGTGTCCTTTTCGCCTGCTGTCTTCTTGGCTTCTTTTACCTTCTTGGTAAAAAAATCGCCAATCCGGTATTCGAAGCTGTCGAACCAGCCTTCTATCGGCTGGTTCCTCCTCTTTTCCTTGATGACCTCAAACGCGTCATCTAACCCTGTTGTTACTGGTTTGTACATGTTTCGTTTTGTACCACAGAAATGCTCCATTTGCTTCAGAGTGTTCTCCATCTTGCGGATCAGACTGACCCCTTTCTCCATCGACCTCTTAGCTCACACCTTATGTATTTTCACCTAACTTCGGAAGCTAGTATCCCGCTCCTCCGTCACGTCAAGTTCCCCACCAAACGTCTCCTCACAGAAGCTCTTTTGAAGAATAAAGGAGAGGTCTAAACCCTCGATAGGTCTACTTTAAGCTAAATCCATCTCCTCAATTCGGTTACTTTCTAAATTAAATTTTTGATTCAGCTCCATAATGTTCACATGAGTAGCTAGAGAAGAACAGCTTCCCGCAGAGCCCTGCATATGACGGTAAGGTCTGAATACTCTAGGAGACGACCTAGTATCCTAGAGGCATCGTTTGCGATAACACATCCCTGTGCCACGCAGCCATCAGCACGGTCGCCCACACCTTAGCTTGGGGTCGTTTCCCTGACAAGGTACTATAGCCCGGGCCAGGTGAACCAAGGTTTTTTAAAGAGGTTGTTACTTCTCCTCCTGCTCCTCCTGCTCAGAAACTTCTTGAATTTGTTTCTCTTCTGACACCCGATGATCTAGAAGTATTTCGAGACTTCTGTAATGTCCCATGTCCTCGTTGATTCGCTTTTCTTCTATCCGAGGTAAACGTTTGACGGAAACCTCCTCTAGTCGATGAGGACCGCGCAGATGGTTTTTTACTGGTACTCTCCCTTGATGCTCTATCTCTTCTAACAGTTTGGGGCTTTCCAGACCCTGAAGGTTTTGAGGTTTGAAAAAAATTATAGAACCCGCCATGTTCTTTGAATGATGCACTTAAATTATTTTCATCGAAAAGATGTTTCTCCAAGGATGGGACAGTAGCGAGGGGGACAGCCATATAGTTATTTTTTGGTACGAAGGCCTTCCTTCTCATGTCAATTACGTCTGCTCGTATGCCGCATGTGTACTGAAGGAGATCATCTGAGGTGACTCGAAAAGGAGATTCCTTTCTTAGAGAGTCTTAATTGCATCCTCTTGTAACAGTTTCTTATTCGCTAGGGATAAATTACGAAATATTAAATGCCCTATTTTGATTCAAAGCTTCTCAAGTTCATAATCACTGGTGACTTTAACTTAGGTTTTTGAATTATTCAATTTATTTCGATTATAATTTATTTTTAAATCAAAATGCTGTTGCTTCGAGTGCGAATAGTTAGAATTTTATTTAACTTGAACTCTACGATTTTAAATTTACTTTTATTCTTATATTTATATTTATAGCTCTACTTAATTTTTTATTGTGTGCCCACGATAAAAAATTAAATGAGGCGAATACACTGAGGAGCGAATGATTGCGTATCCGACTTTTATCTATTTCAACTACAACTTACGTTCTTAGAATGTTTCGAAAGAAAGAACAAATTCCCGGTCTCCGAGATGATCTTGTCTTGGTATTGGAATTCTGCGAATATTGATTAATTATTTTAAAATTAGTTTCACGGTTTAATATTGGGGTTTTTTAATCTCTGCGCTAGCTCCCTGACGTGACCAACACAGCCAGGTATCAGTTGCCAAATGTTTTCTACCTGAATGCTGTGAATCGTGAGAGTATTGGCAGACGATGTGCAATGTCTGTGCTCCACTGAATCTCTTGACTACCATAGAATTCCTATCCTGACCACTAATCAAAATTCTTCAGAATCTGTTTTCTTCTGGCAGTGAATTTAATTCCTTAATTTTAGCTCAGCTCTGTGTTACTTTTAATCTTCATGAGCAACCAACGCACAACATTAGCTGCGTAACAATAGCCCCGTAACCGATTATTACGACTCACACGTACATGAGTGTCATAATAATCGCCGGTTACTTAAGCTTCAGTTGGCTTGTTTTGTTCGTGGGATTAAGCAACCTGAGTTACTAGAGTTCAAATTCTGGCAATCCGTCCAAATGAGCTCCAAGTGCATGGGTTGAAAATTCGGAGTCAACTTCAAGGCCGATCCTGCTTCTCTGGAAGCGATCGAAAATAACAAACAGTGTAGTCTCTCGACGTTCAATATGCTTTGGAGTTTGAAAATCGTGGTCTTCGATTTTCAAAATAAAATACAAGTTGCTGAATCTGTGATATTTGACAACTCCTAAGACCCTAATTTTTCCTAAAGAGAAGACAGGGAGACAAAAGCTTTCCAAAATTCTCAAGAATGGAGAGCAGCGGAAGATACGTGCCTCTTCTTGCGCCAAACTCCATGAGCTATTAGATCGCTTCTCTTAAAAAGAAAAATGCGTCTCTCACCTCGTAAAGTGGTTCAAAACGTAAGAGGTCGAGACCTGATAGCGAGCCGCTTTTATAGTTTTGAACCTCTGGCCTCCCCTCTATCGGTCTCCGGTATTTCCGGCGCGTGGCGTTTCTCGATTCGCACGGTCTTCTATCTGCTTTCTCAATCGAGTGGATTTTTCTCCTACTCTTTGATCGATTTTGCGCGCACATTTTTCTTTCGGTCGTGAATATTTGGCGCCTTCTCTCGCCCCCCTAATTCTATTGGTCGGATCTCTTGACATTTTTGGCGCTATTTTCTTGGGATAAATATTTATTCTCCCGCGCATTTATTTATTGCTTCCGTCTGGAATATCTAGAACCGTCTCGATTCTCAAGATCGTACCATTTTTGTCTAGTGCCCTTATATTTAATTTGATACTTAATAATTTAATGTTTAATTTTTATTATTGTTTTTTCTTTTATTTTTACAGTAATTATTATCTTATTATTGAGGGTCATTCGGATCGCTTCACTCACTTATATCCGAATGCTTCT
This sequence comes from Euceroptres primus, assembly GCA_037177015.1. Taxonomy (NCBI): domain Eukaryota; kingdom Metazoa; phylum Arthropoda; class Insecta; order Hymenoptera; family Figitidae; genus Euceroptres; species Euceroptres primus. The sequence goes on from JBAGKK010047292.1 coordinate 4,668, forward strand.
TGGCCAAGGATATTAGGCGGCATGAAATTCCTTCCTTTGAAGGAGCGATCTATGAGTGAGCGTACCCAAAGCCAGATCGAATTTGCCCGAAAGATCCCAATGAGGGGTGTGTAAGGCTAAACCGTTTAGTTTCGAACTTACTTGTAAGGCTGAAAAAATTGGGGCGGCCTGTAATTTCTTTTTCGCTACCAGATAGCGAATTTTGTTCCAAGAGTCACTACCAAGGCGTTGACATTGTATGCCCTGATTTGCCAGTTCCTCCGTTGGCTTAGGAACTGTTGGATCTAGCTCCTTCGTTGAAGGCGAGAAATCTATAACCTCTTTGTTAGTGTCAGGCAAAACCGAATATAGTTTTGGAAAACTAGGAGCTTCCCATGGAGTAGCTTCATTGGGCGGAAGAGAGAATATTTCAATATCAGAGTAAGAAGAATAATTCTCCTCGTCAGGGTATGCAGAGAAACATCTGTTTTCATAGACTTTTACATTGGGAGCCATTTTTTCTATTACCTGTGCGAGTAAACTTTCTAAACGATTCGATCTCTTTCCCAGCTGGGATAATCGCGAATTTTTGTCTGAGGGTTCTCTGTTCGAAAAAGAATTTGAGTTTAAAGATTTCCTTCTTCATGAATTATTAGAACTTCTTCCTATGACAGAGGAGTCTCATGGGAAAGAATAATTCTTAGAATCGCGAGCTAATTCATTTGATGCTGCTGAACCTGAAATTTGAAGAGGATGCTTGTTTTCGATTGAATTCACAATTGATTCACCCTGAGTTGTAACACAACTCAACTTTTGCACCAAAGTAGGAGGATTGATAATAATCAATGCCCTGCAAAAGGGCCAGTCTAGCATAGACAATTTCATTTTCCTAAAATCTGGACTACTTACATTTGTTGCGTAAGGAAAAAAGGCCTTTACGATGCCAACAGTAGAAAGTGCGTAGCAAATTTCGCAAAGCAAGCGAGAATCTGTATTTTCCCCTACCAGCGCTTCTTTTGACATCTCGCGAACATTTCACGTTTTCCAGTCTGCAGGTAAATTTTGGGCTGCAAGGGATTTCAATCTTTCCAAAGGTAAAGTGTGTAGCTGCTTGACCGCTTGACGACGGTATAAATCCCCGAAATTGGCGGTAGAATGGTCCATATGTAAATAAACAAAGAAATGCGATTGATGCAAGCGCAGCTCTTCAAGGACTGCTACTTTGTACGAATCACCGAATGCTCCAATGCAAAGAAATATTCATAGGCTGACAAAGGGCGAGCACTAAGAGACAGATGTATTGAACGAACTGTAGGACGTGTAGTTATAATGTCCAAAATCAAATAAGCAGGCACAGGTTTCCAAAGAGCGAACACTACTCTACAACTTAATTATACGTGAACAGTTGCACAGGTCTAACCGTCCAAGACAATATTTTTATCTGAAACAAAAAAAAATACCAACAAAAAAGGACTTAACTTGAGTAAATATATACTTAATATTACTTCATTTTATACGCTCGTACAAATTTTATAAACAGTTGATTATTATTGCAAATCATAAAATAGCAAATTACATAATTTCTTGCTCTAAAAACTTTAGAAAGATCAACAATTGCACTTAAAAGTTTGTTAATAAAGCTAGAAATAACTTTATTTTCTATTTGTATATTTATAAAAGTTATACTTTAGCGGGAATTTGAGAGTCTACTACTCACCATGATGAAACTACCATGATCAGTGGTCACTTCCTTTATGTTATTCAAAACAATTGAAAGTTAATAATTTGCGTTTGCATGTTGTTTGTAGCGTTGTGTAGAGCTGTCGCGAGTGAGCAATATTAATTTAAAATAATTAATTTTTTTTGCAACTTTGTGACTTTAGGTTTGCAACATGCTTAGAATAATCTTGTTGTGTCTTCTTCCTTTACAAAGTGTCGATTTATTGATTGTCACTTTGTTATAAAGTGTTGAAATCTCTCCGATACTTCTAAAAGCAGGAAAAGAAATTATAAAGGTATTACGAAATTATTCAGGGCTTTGAGCTTGAGCCTAACTTGACTAATTCTGCACGTAATACCCATTATTATTCTTTTCATCTTCGAAAGACAGCACAAATTAATTAGGGGTTTGAGCTTGAGCCAAACTTGATTAATCCATCGTCAGAGAGATTTCTGCTTCGTGATAGAGGTCAATTCTCTGTTGAATAAATTGAAAGATTAAAATTGAAATGGATTCCAATCGTTGAGCCTCTCGGCACGACAATTGAAATCCCAGAATCCAAAAACATTGAGCCGCTCGGCACGATATTGCGGATTCGCAAGAATTTTTATTTTTTTTTTATTTGAGATTTTAAAACGAAAGAAAAACGAATTTAATTTCTTGAGCCGATCGTCACGAGAAACAAAAATTCCAGTATTCAGTAATTTTGAGCCGCTCAGCACGATTTTTCTGAATCCGAAAAATTTAGTGATTGAATCGAACTTCGAAAGAAAAATTTAAAGCGGATATTATTCTTTGATCCCCTCGGCGCAGGAACTAGATCTCATAATCCACCAATTTTGAGCCGCTCGGCACGATATTGCAAATTCATAAATAAAAATTTTCCTTTGGTTTTCAGTTTTTGTTGGGTGTAGAAAAGGAAAGAATCGATTGTTGAGCCGCTAGGCACAAGGTTGATTCTAAAATTTTGAACAACTGGTGCCTCATCCGACACAGTTTAAAAATTTGCGTTTTTTACTATAATAATAATAAGTGATTTCAAATGACTACTAATCATGCCAAATTTCTCAGGCAGATGTAAGTCTAACAGACATAACGAGAGACGTGGAGGAAGGAAGGCACAAAGACGATTCGTAAATCAGAATGAAATTAAACAAGAAACTGTAGTTAAACCCGAACTTGACAGTGAACAGCCTGAATCCGTCCCTCAGACCAGCCAAATTAGATTTGTTACGCCACCTTCTCTGAGCGCTGATCTTAAGTTTAGTGAATTAAAAAGCATTACTGAATTTTCCAAGCTTTTCGAATTCTTGTTTAAACTTGCTGAAGCCAATTTGAAATTGGTTCAGGAAAGGAAACAAAATTCTTCACAGCCCTCTACTTTCAAAAATTAATTAGTAGACAGACCCAAAGATTTTCCTGTTTTTGTTATCGTTATTCAGAAAGTTCAACCTGAACGTTGATTCAGAATTGAAATCAAGAGTTTCGCGCAGTATTTTGCAATAAAATCAACAATCAAACACTTTTGATGATTAATTGCCAAAGCTTGATCCTCCTTAAAATTAAGCCAAAGAACTTATTAATTCTTACCTGTCAATGAACTCTACGGCAACCAACAGAAATTCATAGTCGTAACCGTGAGTCCAGAAATATAATCTGAAACTAAGATAGCATCATAATTACTTTATTGCTTATGACATTGCCTACTCCCGTTAGAAGAAAAGCGAATTTTTGAACAGCGTCAGCTATTCCAAAATTAAGCAATTCTCTCTAGCTGATTGAGAACCTACGCCAGGATAGGAAAAGTTTTCTGGCGTGTCTGAATTTTAACTTCCCTTGCAAGGAGAGTTAGAAGTTCAACAACCTTGAATTGAGTTCGCCCAATTCAATGTTAAGTGAGTCTTACTCACCGATTTTGGAATGAATGTCCGCATAAGAGAAATTTTACATGGCTTGATTGGATTCCGTAGTCAAAATGCCTAAAGAAAATTTTTTTTGCCAACAACCCCCTAAAATCAGCAAACGTTCTAACCAACGCAGAAAGAGCGCATGAAAAAATTACGCGGTTTCAAAAATGAAACCGGAAGTTTTCACCACCTCCTTAATTTATGAAAGGTTAGTTAATCCAAAGAAGACACTTCCGGTATGTGTAGTCATCCCCACTCAGAGATCTAGTGTTCCCGCACCAGTTCAAAATATCGTAAAACTAAATTTAACTGAGGAACAGGCTATACAACAAAGAATCATAGCGGTTGAAGAAGAAATCAGGGCTAGGAATAATCGGCAAGAAGTAAATGTAGATACAGAATTTTCCTCAGAAAGAGAAACTGTCGATTACGAAGGAGAAATTGTTGCATTCGCTAGCGATATTGAAACTATGAAATAAAAATAAAACTCCCTAAGCTATTAGAGTATTAAAATCAGTGTTAGAAACAAAGAGAATTTCCCTTGGTTCTTGTAGCAGGAATATTCCGTGGCGGCGAATATCCACGCCCCCACGAATAAACGAGTCATTTTACCCACCAACTTTCAGTGTTTCGCACACAATACATGTCGACTCAAATTCGTTCGTAAGTTCGTGTTACACATGGACTTGGTTCGATTCGTTCGTGTTTCACACGAATCCCGACTATCCCGAAAATTTCATAAACAGATCAGAGATTTTTCGAACTGCAGATATTGAACGTGTGGAACCTCTAGCTCTCAGAAATAACGAAATAATTATCATAGGGTTCATTGACCTGATTATTCAAGGTCAAAGCATTAGATTCAGGGTCGTTTCGGTAGACACTGAACTAACAATAAGTGGAGTCCTAGGACTTCATGGATTGATTCAACTTGGCTGTTTGTAATTTGATCAAATAAATAAGTTAAAACCTGTTGTATCACGATCTTTGTATTCAAGAATAAAACTTGAATTATCAATAAGTAAAATCAAAAAACTTTAAGTTGATTCCGCTAGTAGAATTCACGGGTTTGTCCGCGCGCTTGACGATGAACAACGATGGGGACGGATCCGTTCGCAGCCCCGGTCCCATGAATTCTGGTGGAGTTCTGAGTCCCAACTCGCAAAATCAACCCCCTCTTAACTCATCTGTCGGGGGCTATGTGCCCAACATTCAACCCAATTTTATAAACCTTGATGCAAGTGCGGCCATGACTTCACGATTAAAATGTATGACCCTACAGCAAAGCACATTCCACATCCCCAATTTTGACGGAAAAAGATCCCCCCCCCCCCATTGAAATGATCTTTCAAAACGTAGCGAACGATGCAGTTTATATCACCGATGTGACGGAGCCCGGTTTCATAAAGGCCATGCTGAGTAAACTCAAGGACGCCGGACGGGAAAGTGTTCGAGATAAACAATTCATTAAAATTATTGACATCGTGAATCAATTAAAAAAGCGATTTGCCACATCCAAAAAGTACCAATGATACTTTAAAGCTATCGTGATCTTGCGCATGAAACAATACGAAACCGTTAGTGATTATAATGATTGGGTTCAGGGACTTTTAAGCGGAGCTAGGCATGCCTTTAAAGAAAAGTACACCGCAAGATATCAAGGTGCGAACGAATTACTTGAGGCTCCCGTTATAGAATGTCAAATCATTATGAAGCCGGTGATCAATTGTGCCCTTGACGCGTTTATTAGGGGATTGCCGGACGAGATGTCCATTTTTGTCGATATTATTGGGTGTGTGCATAAGTTCGTAGCGTTTTTTTCATTAAAAAAAATCATTTATTTCGATTAAAAAATAAAAATTTACATTATTCAAAGTATTGTCCATCGCAAGCTATGACATTTTCCCATTTTTCTGGCAGCATATGAATTCCGCGCCGAAAAAACTCTTCACTTTTCGAGGCCAAG
>JBAGKK010047303.1:0-10239 GCA_037177015.1 Euceroptres primus
TATTCCCCTTTACAGGAGCCTAGGTTGAACAGATGCCACTGGGTCCCTGTGGACCCACGCAGACGGCTACGGGTTAACTATCGTGCCAAATTTACAAAGATGTTAAAATTTTGGTTTCTGAATTCAGTTCAATAGATTTTAGTAAATTAATAATTAAATATTATAAGACAGATTAACTGTTTTCTTTGAGAAGAAAGCACACGAGCAATCAGTAAAATATATATTTTTATTCAAAGCAGTACATTCTTGATAATAAATATAAACATAATATTATAAGGGAAAGATGAAAAAATAAAAATAAATATTATTCTTTTTTTACATCCACTTTTTTAAAAGGGTGCATTCTTTTAATATGCACTTGTAAACCAGTATGTGACTTCGCTCTTTTTGAACAAATCGAACAGTAAAACTTTGGCACTACTTCACTGAGGCTTTCAATAGCTTTCCAGTTTCCAAAAGTCAGCCCCGTTTCCCAACAACTTTCGCTGTTTTTAAAATGATTCTTCAGATCTTTTTTATATGTACTTATAAATCTTGCTACAGGTCACACAGTCATATTTTTCTGTAAAAAAAGTACAAAATACTGTAAACAGATTTTTTAAATAAAATTTTGTGAATTTTAAATTTTTAAATTTTACATTTTTTATCTTAAATTATAATTTTCTTGCTCAGCACTTACCAACATTTACAAATTTGAGTTCAGACACAAAAATAAAATAAGCGGATATTATTTATTTTTTATAAATATACATAATTATAAACTTATACAACTAATTATGTTGATAGATATTATTTTTACGTACGTTTCATTGTTCTTTGCAGAAAAGCTTTGTAGTAAACAATGGAATATAGAAAACAAGTTCTATAGTGAAAAAATTGTTTGAAAATATTTTCTGTTATTCATTTTCTACTATTTTGAAATATTTATAGAGTTTATACGATGGAAGGTTTTCATGTGTCTTCTAAGACAATAGGAGTAATTACTTCGGAAATTACAAAGATCACATTTGAATTTTAAACTGCCAGTATTGTGTACATTTCTTATGTGTCGATCCATATTTGTTTTATACGTTGTTACATGTGGACACAAAGAACAGGAAAAGTATGATACTTTTGAATTTTTCTTGCAAGAATTCTGCTGATGACGATAAAGCAGAGATTTACGGTGAAAAATTTCTTTGCAATTTAAACAAGTGAATTGTTTTAGCCGACGAGCTGAAATGACGTGAGATGAAATTGGTTCAAGTACTGGCTGAGATGAAGTTAATTGAGTATTCATAATTCCAGTTGGTTCCGTCGTCAACTCTGATCCAAGATTACTTTCCATTTGTATTGGATTATATTGTACAGTTTGTTGATTATTCAGAGAATGTTCGTTCCATTCAAAAGAGTCTGAAACAAAAAGAAATGGAACAATGTAGAAAGCTTTATTGTTACAATGAATTGAAAAATAAAAATAAGAATTAGCACCTAAAATAGGTAATAAAGTGAATATATTTTATGAATAAATTGTGGAAAAAAATGAGTACCTAATTTAATAAATTAAGAAGAAGTTTTGTATTCAAATAATATTTCTCGAGTGAAAAATAATTGTTTAGTTTAAATAAAGCAAAAGTCTAGTGTGGTAACTTAAAGAATTTAAATAAAATTTTATTTTAAATATTAGACATGCAAATAGTAAATATATTGAATTGATAGAAAAAAATGGCACCATATGAAAACATTGTGTGGAAACCACACCATGGAAATTCCAATATTCACGTATGAACTATCAAATACATATGGAATTTTATTTGGAATTCTATGTGGAATGAAAATTATTATGGGATTTTATGTGAAATTCTAAATGTAGTGAGGAAATTGCATATAGAAGTTCCAGATGGAATATCATGCAGGATTTACGTATATTCCTTTTTAAATTCCGGGTGAAATTCTACACGAAATTGAGATATGGATCTCTATGTGGAATTCTATATGGGATTTTATATATAAGTCTATATGAAATAAAAGCCCATATGGGGTTTTATAGAGAATTCTCTATGCAATTTCATATATGTTTCATATGGAATTTCATAGACGATTTTCATATGGAATTATATATAAAATGTTGATACGGACTTCCATGTGGAATTTCATATGGGATTTTATATAGAATTCTATATGGAATTCCATATATAAGTTTCATATGGAATTCTATACGAAATTGAAGTATGGAAGTCTATGTGGAATTCTATATGGGGTTGTAAATAGAATACTATATGGAATAAAAGCCCGAATGGGTTTTTTCTATGCAATCCTCTATGCAATTCCATATATAAATTTCTTATGGAATTTCATAGAGCATTTTCATATGAAATTCTATATGAAATTTTGATACGCACTTCTATTTGGAAATCCGTATGGGACTTTATATAGAATTCTGTATGGAATTCCATATGTACAGAATACACAGTTTTATATAAAATTTTTAAGAGAGTGAAAATCCATTTAAAAATTCCAAAATATACAAGTTCCATATAGAATTTTACAGGTAATTTATATGTGGAATTCTACATGTAATTTTGACATGGGATTTCCATGAAATAGTCCCCACATATATCCATATGTGGGGACTATCCATATGTATCCATATTTTATATGGATATATGGATATATGGATACCTAAAATATAAATAAATTATATTAGAGAAGTGCATTAGAAAAAAAAACCCGCAAATGATAATTTTATAACACTAAAAAATTATGATTTAAACTGGAATTTTCTGAGTCTACAAACGAATGAAAAATACTGAATATAACAGAGACGATAGTCATTGTAGAAATATATTTAACATTGAGATTTTTTAAAATAGAAAATACGTTTTATTATGAACAGCAACTATTTATAATTGGCGTAGATCTAAATCTAATCTTGATAATACACATGAACTTTATTTTCAAACACTTCTCAAGAATTTGTTGTCACAACGAAGGATGAATGTTCTTTAAGGATGTGATATTTTAATAAAGTATTCACTCTGGCTCTGTGAGTACAGAAGGGGCAGGGATAAAGTGGTTCCACACCGCAGAAAAAGTTCATATGTTTTTTTAAACTTCTCCAATCACTGTAACGCTTGCCACACTTGAGACACAAGAGATCAGTCTTGCAACGTCTCCAAACATCAGCTGAGAGAGTGCTGCAGTAAAGCGGATGCCCCACTGAAACATAATCAAAAATAAATTATTAATTAGCCGACTATTAAAATCTTTATGAGCATTGTGCCCTGTACAAAAATTGTGTTTAAGAACAATTTAATTGAGGTTAAGCAGGCTGTTATCATCAGAATTTAAAAATTAATCTTTACAAGTGATACACATTTTTGGCAGCTGGGAACAATTTTCAAAAGAGCTACAAAAAATATTAAATCATAAAAATCTCTATTAATAGAAATGAAAATACTAAATCATAGAACGGTATATTTAAAAAAAATAACATTTTATTATTATCATTTATTGGCTAGCGAAGGTGGGGGAGTTATGATCAAGACGACTTAAAAATACAACAATTTTATTGTCAATAAATAAATTATAAATATGCAAATGATCCTTGTTCATTAATCTAAGTAAAACTAATTTCATTTCCTTGGGTTATTTTATGGATCAAGGACATGTGCCGAACAAGACTTGTTTTCTGAGTGAAACTGTAGTTACAATAAATGCAAGGAAATTGTCTTTTTCCACCGCATTCCCAATTTTCATGACGTCGAAGATTGCCAAGTGAGGAGTAGCCACGTCCACATGTAGAACAGGTAAATTTCTTGGGTCCTGTTGAATACAAAAACAAAGATTCACATAAAACAGTATTCTGCAAAATTTTCATTAATTTTCTAAAATGTTGACCAGCTGCTTTCAAATTTCATAAAGCATTTTCCATGAAGTGCTAAGTAGATTACAGTGTTTATTAAATTTAACACCCCACCACCTGGTGACAAATATATTCCGTAATATTGGATGAAAATATTAAAAAATTGTGTTTATAAACAAAAAAGTGAACATTCAGACCAAAAAGTAAAATGTTCTCAATTTTATTGTTACTCCTAGAAACATCGATGATGTGCTAAGAGCACAATCTTTCAATTAAATTTTTTTATAAGATTAAGTAATATTTACTTTTACATTTTTTAGACATTTTTACAATGTTTCTACAACATACAAATAAATGTAACATTCAAAACATTCACACACAAAATTTTCTGCTACTCAGGTCGGATAATTTTTTAATTTCACAGATAATTTCAACGTTGAATTTGCGAAACTATGAACCTTTTTTTCGCAGGCAATGAAATATTATGGTTGCTTTTTAAATGTCGTCTTAAACTTCCATTTTGAGTATACGAAGCGGGACACAAATAACAGGAATATTTACGATGACCTCCACATTCAAATCTTACATGTCTAAACAAACTTCTTTGTAATGCATATCTTCTTCCACAAGAAAGACATGACAGTTTTTTGTTGCAAGACTCTAAAGATTCACCCAATTCAGTATTTTTCTTGATTTTTCTCATTTTCGATTGTCTTGATGGTCGATTTTCAAAGTAACTGTAACCCTCCGGAATACCTAAAAATAAATAAATATTTTTTGTTAATAAAAATTCAAATTTTCTATTGAACTTTTCTGTTAAAAAGTTAAATGGATCTAAAATATTTAGAAATCACACAAACATTAAAAAACTGCATTTGAATCAAGTTCAATTTATAACACATAAAAACATTTGGAATTGGATTTAGGAATTTTAAAATATTTAAGTAGAAGAAAAGACATAAGAAATATAATATAAATGCATTAATAGATTATTTATTTATTTATTATTATTATTACGAACCGATGCACCAAATATTAAAACATCACAATCAAAGCTGTAACTATTTTTTATACATTAATAAACGAAAGAATTACTTTTTACTTAAAATTACATGGATTATTCTATTACCATAGAATTGTTTTTGAGTATTTTTATGGTAAATGCCCACAGTAGAAAATATTGAACATATAACTTATGTAAACTTACGTCTGTACTTAAGATTGATACATTTAATGTTCAAAATTCGACGTTTTGTATTTAACTTACTAAGTCGATTTGACAGAAATTATTTTTTTCCATAAACATTGCTAGATTTGGTGACCATTAATTAAGCAACTTATTGAACATTCATTGTTAAAATTATTATATTTTGAATTAATTGTTCGAAATTAAATATTGATCCGAATTTTTGAAAAAGCTTACCCAGTAAATTAGAGATTCGCCAGAACCATAAAAATACAAATTTGTTAGACGAAGTAATACAAAAAGTTGTATTAGAGAAATATACAATAAAATATAAAATGACCTGAACGTTAATCAATAATATTCCCGTCTTAACATTATTGATAAATAGGTCGCGGGCCTTTCTTTTTTGGGGGAACAAAAACATTATGGGATTTCAGCAAATGCTGTCTCAAAGTTCCATTTTGAGTGTATTTAGCTGGACAAAGATGACAGAAAAATCTTCTTAATCCATCACACTCAAAATTAACATGCCTCATCAAATTTTTCTTGTTTTGATAAACTTTTCCACATGTAGAGCAATTAAAAATTGAGTGAAGATTAACATCTCCTCTTCTTCTACGATGACCATGCCAGTTTTGTTGATCATTTGGTAATGCAGCCAGGTCGACGAAAATAAGCCCATCGTTGAAATCTGGAAAAAGATATTACCATTTTAATAAAATATTACTCCATATGTAATTTTATTTTGAAAAGTAAATTATTTTAGTAAGTAAAAAAATATTTCAAAGTTGTCAAAAGCTTAATTAATAATAAAAGGAAATATTATAAAGGTTTCCTTAAAAGAGGAAAATATTCTAATATCTCACATTCAATTTTGAAAAGATTTTATTGCTTTTTTCGCTAGATTTTCATGATTGATTTATGTACATTAGTGTTATAAATTTATCAGAGTTACGATGAAAATTGACACTACACTATTTGAAAGCGCAATTTGCGTACCCAATAAATACAAAATAATCATCTATTTATTTATACATCCAAAAAATAGTCTAAACTGAAACATAATGAGCTGAAATTCCTGAAACATTTTGTTTCCCAACAAAATTTTACTTCCCTGATAAACTCATATAAATAATAAACCATTTTTTTTCAAAAATAAAAACTTTCAAATTTAGTGACGTGTTCTTACATGTCGAACAAGATTACTTTTCTGTTTAAATTTAATGTTGCAAACAAGACACGAAAATTTCGGTTCAGTGTTGCACTCGAACCTCTGATGGCGATACAAAGAAGTAAATAAAGCGTAACTTCGATTGCATCTATCACAAACATAAATTTTTTCTGAATTATTTTCAGCGTCAAATTTTGCATTTCTTTTTTGAGACTTTTTTTGGCATTCATACAGTTTGTGCCGCTTTAATGATGTTTTGAGTGAGACATTTTTTCCACATTCGGCGCAAAAATATTTTTTAAACGAATAGCTTCCAGTGTGAACAGATTCATAAGAAGATGAAAGCGAATTTGTGGAAATGTCGAAAACAGGCTTAAAACGAGGAGATTTTTGGTAGAAATCCATGGATGTTGAGGGAAAAGTTTGCCCTGTCCAGTTCATGGTACTGTAATTACATTCTGCAAAAAAAAATATATTTGTTATTATAGGGATGTGGGAAAAATTGATACATTTAGAGACTCATATATAGATAGCATACCACGAATAATTTAAACAAAAATAATTATTGTAAATTCAATGGTAATAATTCTTTATTTGAATAATCAACTTTCATAAAATAGTGTGGGTCACAGTAAAAGATACGTAGAAAGATGAATAATGAAAGATGAATCTTTTGATCAGTTATTGATGATCAATTCAGATGCTCATTGTAAATAAATAATCTTGTATCCTATAACAGTTTTTTCTACAGAAAGATTTTATAATATAATATTCTATATATTCTAAATTTATACTCACATTACAGATTTTTCAAAACATCAATTGAAAACATGGTTATGAATAAATAATAATGATTGAACTAGTATTAGTTAAGTACCTAGTAAGGAAATTAAGAGAAAATTAAAAGTTCAGGAAAAACTATATGAGGATATGTAGAATTTTTAAGAATTTTAGAAAATCTGCAAAGTGAGGTTTTACAAATAAAACTTGCAATTTGAGAACCATTCATAACAATTATTTCATGATTTCTTAGGATCCTAGTATTTGAATATATTACAATTTAAAAATATAAAATTGTACAATTGTGCATAGTTATTTTACATATTTTGCGAAAAGTCAGTGTATGTGTCATAAACAGAATCTGAAATCTGCATAGTAGCTTCAAATTCTCCAGAAGGTTCATAAACCTGTGATTGGCTATTATTTTCAAATTGTGAGGTCTGTTGTTCCCAAAGTCCCTGATGCCTTGCCAAAATATGTTTCATTAAACTTTCTTTGTACCTCGTTCTGTGAGGGCAAAATGAGCAAATAAATTTGGGCTCCACTTGGCACTCGAAATCCAAGTGCCTTTTCAAATGATGTTTGTGCTTATAAGATTTTCCACAGGTTGTGCAAGTGTGTTTTCCATTATTGAAGGCATATTTCAATTCGGCTGAAACAAAAAGAGAAAATTGCTTGTAAATCTACAAGATTAATTAAAATTAATACAAGTTACATTTTACATTTGTAAGCTTGATGATGTGATGAAGATAAAAAAGAAAATAATTGACAACATGTAGAAGCAGTTCAGAAAGGATGATAAGAAATAATTGTTAAAATTTTATGAAAATTGGAATGTTTCAGCCATTCATTTTATTTTTAAAAATTGCAAATAATGTACATAAATTTATATCGTTTTTAGGAGCTGTAATAGTTGTGAGGATTAATAGCATGTGTCTGTAGAGAATGCTGTTTTATGTGAATTTTTAAATAGGATTTATAAGTTGACTTGTAAGGACAAAAGTAGCATTGGAAAATTGGCCTTTTTCCACATTCGTGCAAAATATGCCTTTTGAGATTTTTAGCCTCGTAATATCTTCTTGCACAGTTTTCACAAACATAACGACCTTGACCTCGAGATCTTCTTCGTTTTATGGGATCTGTAATCAGAAAAATTTAATGTTATTTGGAGAAAATAATGATTCTTGATTCATTATGGAATTTAATTGAATTAAAGCAATTTATTTAATTTAAATTAAAGCTTTTCTAAATAAACTATTTTAAAAACTTGATTCATTTTTAAAAACATATTAACGTCTGAAACGTAAAAGTTAAACTAAAAAAGGCTAAATAATATGCTGTATTTAAAGAAAGTATTTTTACTTTTCAATTTTGAAAAACCTGAAACACTTTTTGGACTGAAAGTTATGGGAATTTATTTTTCAATCCCAGGATGCTAATAAAAAATAAGGAAGCTGACACAACTTGATTTTTCTTTCAGCATGGAAATTAATAAATTATTAAAATAGAGAAATGGAAAGAAGAATAAAAACTAATTATGAGGCGATATATATTGGTTGAGTGTCTAGGGAAATTTAATTTAATGACCAACAACGAGTACAAAATTATTTAAATTATCTTATACTAATGATTTAGAAAAATTCCCGAACAAATATCATCTTACACAAAGAAAATTTATGTAAAATAAATGAAAATTATTTCATGTACACTTAAAAATTGAATTTAACACAAAACAAAAATGCTTTTTCTGTAATAAATTTATTTCCAATTTTGTTAAGCAAGCTATAATTTTCTTAAATCTAGTACTATTTTTTTCGATTAAAACTAATAGACGATTACAATGGTTGCACGTTGAGAATTTCGTTTAACAGAGATTTCAGTTTATCTAAAAAAAAAAAAAAAAACCTAGATCTATTCAGTAATTCAAAGTCACAGCTGACTTCTTATGCTTTCCAATTAAATGAGTATGTAAACTGGATTTATGTTTCGTCCTATACGAACAAAGAGGACATTGAAATTTTGGCTCCAAACCACATTCCAACTTCAAGTGTCTTGTCAAGCTCGATTGATAATTGTAGATCTTATTGCAATTTATGCAATTATAAACAGCTTTACTCTTCTTACTATAGACGATTTCACGTTTTCTTGGTCCTGTAAAAAGAGCAAAAAATAAATAGTTAGAGATTTTACTTTTTCCAAAGAAATTTTTGTCTGTGTTTTTGTGCAAAAATCTAGAAAAAAAATAAAATCTGGGTGACAGACTTGCAAAGGTAAGACACTAAAATGTTCTTCACATTTAAATAATTTATTTGTGCAACTCATGTTTTTTATTACAATATAAAGATTAGGTCATTAGGTCATTTTTATAATATTAAAGCACTTATATAATAGCACATAACAGGTTCTTTTCTGAATTTTTTTCTGAGTTTTCTCAGCTTAATTCCTTCAGAAGGAATTCCCTAAACTTTTGAAGAAAATAACGTTTTAAATTATAAAATAGACTTCTATTGCTGAATATTGTGTCTACGTTTCATATGGGATTTTAGATTCCATTTGCGATCAGTACGATAATCACAAAAAGGACAACATTCGGATTTATTTGTTCCACAAGAGATTTTAAGATGCTGAACGAGATCAATCTTCCATCGAAAAAACTTTGAGCACTTTGAACACATGAATTTTTCTGCTTCTGTTCCCCAATATTTTTCTCTTTCAAGATTGATGTCCTTGCTTCCTGTTGAACTTCTCCTGATATTGAAATCATCCTGTGATATCAGAATATCATCATCAAATTCTGATAAAAAATCAAGTTTTTCAGCCTTCACTGAAGTATTGCCACAACTCCAAAACAAAGTCGAATCTGAAACAAATGAAATTATTACTGCACAAGATTCGTTTGACAATGAAATTTAATTCAATTAAAAACTAAATGAATTATTCATATTCAAAGGGAACTTCAATTAACAAGGATTATAATTCGATAAAAAAAATTTAATCATTTATTTCTATAAATTTATTTCGTCAATTTGTACAATTACACATCAGTATATTTTAAAACAAGATATAATTTATCCTACCCTAAATTTTTGCTAAAATAATAATATAAATAATATTTCACAATAAATATAAAGATATGTTAAATTATTCTGTGATAAATATATTATAGTCTAACTAGGAAAAATATGTCCAAACGATTAATGAATAAGAATTTTAAATTGAGCAACTAAACTAATCATTATTGCTTTTTAATTATATATA
>JBAGKK010047325.1:0-20007 GCA_037177015.1 Euceroptres primus
TGTGATTTTAAATCCCTTACAAGGGGGCCCCCACACTATTAGTGCCCAGGGGCCCACTAAACTTAAATCCGACGCTGAAACTGTGAACATTACAAACAACACTTCTTCAAAATTAAAATCTTGAGGTTTTTACAATTCTGGATTTTCAAAAGTGTTTCAAGATTGAATTTTCTTAAATCCGAATAGAATTTAAATTTTTCTTGATTATTTAGATCGAATTTTAATTAAATTTGCAATAAACTGTTTGCATTAAAAACAACTCTTCAAAATTAAAATCTTTAGATTTTTAACAATTCTGGATTGCAAGTGTTCAAGATTGAATTTTCTTGAATTCGAGTAGAATTACGAATTTTTCTTGTTTTCAGATGAAAAGCATCTAAATTCAAGGCTGTGAAAGGACCCCACGTAAAAAAACTATTCATAATCTGTCCAAGTCCTTTTGGCAAATTTCTTCAGTTTTTATGAACTACAAAATTACAATTAATCAAAAACATTTGATATAAATGTTAATTATAAATTTTATTTAAATCCTTTTTAAATTGAAATTTGTCCCAGAATATTGGTTCATTTTCAAACAAAGTAAAGTATAGATAAAAAGCTTATAATTGTTTTTTAAATTTGTGGAACTGTATTTTAAAACTGTGAGTTAAGAAAAAATATTTCGTCCAGAACTTCAGGGATATTTTGTCGATCAATTTTCTTTTGACACTAGAATATTAGGTAACGATATAAAAAAATATTTACAATTAATATTTTTTGCACAAAAAGGCGTTTTACATCCTTAACTTTAAATTAAACCTAAATTAAAAGTGCAATGCAAATTTTATTAAAATTCAAACTCTATTTTGAAAATGAAGATACTGTACTTTATTGTATGATAATTATTATTTAAAATAATAAATAATAAATTATAAATTTGTAATAATTGTATTTTAGGTCAGCACATGAAGAAGAACTCGATGTCGGAGTCGTCGTCGGACATAATGGAGCTGGAAGAGGGTCTTATAATAGCCCCCCTTCCAGAAGGGGGAGCCACGAAAAAACCAATCTGCAACCCCCACCATAATAATAACATCAACGTAGCCTGCATGATCGTTGAGACTGACGTCTGACTACTAGGTACTATTTTTTCCCCTTCTTAACAAATAAGTAGGTAATTCAATTTCAATTAAAGCAGAAGCTAAGTAGAATATTAAAATATTATATCAGGAAAAAGGTTCCCTCTCAGCATTATACTCACAAAGTATAAATAGGTATCATCTTCCAAATATAGACCTCTAATTTATTTTAAGGAGGATCATCCTAGAGAAAACTTTTGTTATTGCATCAGATTCGTCTAACTTAGTCTGTAACTTGGATGTTAGTATCTGGGACACTTGCCTTCGGGCAGAAGTTTAACCAAAACTTGACCCCGTTAAATATTAACATGACAGACTTCCCCCAGTCTGAGTATTATTTTCCAGAAAATATTCTTGGGAACATTTCTCTCAGATTAATTTTTATTAAAATTATTATTATTATTTTTTATAATTTTTTTAAACGTTGGCTTCATCCATTAAGGGACTACACCACTACACCACTTCGGAATTTTTGAAATTCAATCTTTCGAAAAGTTATCCACGGATTAAGGTTTTCTTTTTCTTGTTTTGTTGAGAAAAGTAATTTCTAAAAGTTTTGTATGAATTTTTTTAATAATCGGATGAGTGGTTTTCGAAAAATCTCTGCCGCCTTGGCAAAAAAACACAAAATTTTGTTCGTTAGCTGTCAACAATTTTGATTTTATTAAAAAAAAATTCAAACAAAACTTGTAGAAATTACTTTTTCCAACAAAACAAGAAAAAGAAAACCTAAATCCGGTGATAACTTTTCGAAATATTGAATTTAAAAAATTCTGGAAAAAAAATTTCACAGTGGTGTAGTCCCTTAACGAAATGTTACAAAATTGTGCGGGATATCTAGGGATTTTAAAAGTTTTCATGGATTTTTAAAGAATTTGAAGGGATTTAAAGACGTTTCAATGGATTTTAAAGGATTTTAAAGAATTAGATAAAATTAAGAAACTTCAAAGGGATTTAAAAGATTTCAACCAATTTCTTGGAATTTTTAGGATTTTTAAGGTATTTCAAAAGATATTTTGGACTTTTTAGGAATTTCACTGGATTTTAGATATTTTTTAAAAATTTGAAAGGATTTCAAAATTTTTAAGGAATTTTACGAAATTCTATAGGATTTTAATGAATTTCAAGGCATTTCAAGAGATTAGATGAGTTTTTAAGGAATTTTCAAGTGATTTGTGATTTCAAAAAATTTCTTGGAATTTTTAGAAATTTCAATGGATTTCAAGATTTTTCATCGATTTTTCAAGAATTAAAGGTATTTCACGAGATATCATGGAGTTTTAAGGAATTACAAGGAATTTCAAGAGATTTCATTGGATTTTAAGTAATTTTAAAGGATTTCAAGAGATTTTAAAAGATTTTAGAAGATTTTAAAGGATTTCATCGAGGAGTTTTTCACTCTTGAAATCAGGTGAAATCTTGAAATATCTTGAAATTTATTTAAATCTAATCGTTAAGTTTGTGGCTCTAATTTAATATTTATTTAAATCTCTCGAAATTTTTAGAATTTCTTGATATCTTTTGTAATCCCTTAAAATCTCTAGAAATCTTTTTAAATCTCTCGAAATCTTTTGAAATCACTTAAAATCTTTTAAAATTCCTTAAAGTCGTTTAAAATAATCTGAAATTTCTTTGAAATGTTTTTGCAATACTTAAAATTTCTAGAAATCTTTTGAAATTCTTCAAAGTCTCTTAAAATCTATTTGAAATACTTTTTAAATTTCTTGAAATCCTTTAAATTCTTTTGAAGTCTTTTAAAATCTTTTAAATTAAAAAAAAAATCTTTTGAAAATCTTTGCAATATCTTGAAATGTTTTAAAATACTTTAAAATCGTTTGAAATACATTATTGCAGTCTCTTGGAATTTCCAGGAATTTTAAGGAATTTTTTGGGGATTTCAAGAGTTTTTTGTGGATTTATAAGAAATTTTACACAATTTCTAGATATTTTTCGGGCGTTGAATGTTCTTAATGAAATTTTAAGGGGATGTGACACGTTATAATGTCACGAATTACTGACGGGGAGTAAAAAATATTCGGCAATCTTATTTTAAAGCAAACAAAGATATCAAGTTGAGACGTAAGAGAATGATAGTAAATATGAATGGGCACATCTGTTATGTGTCATTTTTTCAAAATTTTGAAAAAAATTGTTTTCAAAATAATTTTTTTCCAAATTTTGAAAAAATGCCCTATCATATTTTCTATCATTCTCTTATGTTTCAACTTCATGTCTTTGTTTGTTTAAAAATAGGATTGCCGAATATTTTATATATCCTGTCGGCAATTCGTAACATCATAACGTATCACATGCCCTTAAGATATTTAATTTCGAGGATTTCATGTGATTTAAATAAATTTCACGGAATTTAACATTATTTGAAAAGGTTTTATAGTATTTCTTACTTGAAAAGGAATAATTAAAGTATTAAAGATATTATTTTACTATTTTGAAATTAAAATTCAGATTCTTGAAGCCTAAATATTAATAGTCAGGAAAAATTAAAAATTGGCCATGGAAAAGTCAGGGAATTTTAAATATCAAGGTTTGCAGCCAACCTGCACTTTTTGAATTTTTATATTAATTTTATCAAATAATAAATAATTTGATGAAGGAATAGGCTGATTAGAACAAATGATCCAAAAATAAAGATTCTACCGAGCAATCAAATTAAAATTACAATTTATTTCAGTTTTATTTGGATTGACACGAAACTGAAGTGTCAATTTTAGCATGATTTTTCAGTAAAATCTTTATTTTCAGTTTATTTGTTCTGCTCATTAAGGTGTGTCAAATAAAAACTTATGTTTTTTTCAGCTCTCACCTCCCTAATCTCCTTTCATTTGATGAAAAATTAAGTGTCAAATATTTTTAGATTTTTAACAAAATTTTATATCACAGTCCTGGGACTTTAAAGTTTCTTGGCCCAGGAGATTTATAATTCTATTTTTAAAAAGGGCATATAACGTTGGGTGATAGTTATACTTATAGGAAAGAAACCTGAATAAATTCCTAAAATTTTAAGCCCAAGGCGAACCCTGTTGGCTTTTAACTCAAAATACCAGGAATTTTTCAGGCATATGCTTCTTTATATGTAACTATGTCTAAACGTTCTAGGCCTTTTTAAATAGACATAAATTTTCTGGGCCCAAAAACTTCGAAGCGGAGGACCCCAGGACCGCGGTTCAAAATTTTGTTAAAAATCTGAAACATTTAGACAATTCATTTTTTATCAAATGAAAGGAGATTAGGGGGTGAGAGTTGAAAAAAATAAAAGTGTTTTTATTCCACACTCGACCGAAATGGCCACCTTTTGCCCCTGAAAATAGGGGCGAAAGTAGCATTTATTTCCCGTAAGCCGCATTTGCGAGGCGAAAGTAAAATTTGCGGGGCGAAAGTAAAATTAGCGAGGCGAAAATAAAATTAGCGGGGCGGAAGTAAACTTTGCGGGGCGAAAGTAAAATTTGCGCGCCGAAAGTGAAATTGACCTTTTTTTCTTTTCGCGGCTCGAGAACTCCTCCGAAATCCAAGGCTGTGATTGGTCGACGGTCGCCGTATTGAAAATCTGAGTTGCTCCGAGTCGATCAGAATTCGAGCCGTGAACAAAGCTATACAAAAATGCGTCGGACCCGCTTTTCAGGGCCAAAAGGTAGCCACGGTCGAGAGTGGAACAAAATACTATATACAACACGGGATGAAAGTAGATTTTTCCCTCGGGTAATTACTGCCCGCGGGAAAAATCTGCTCCTTTCGTCCGTTGTTACATAATGTACTATTTCAGCATGCCCTGCTGCTTATCCTAGTTTGCAATCTAACTATTATTTATTAAAATTATTGGCAAAATATAAAAATATCCTTCATTTTTGTGAAGGACCCTGATTTTTTGTTCATTTCAAAAAGTTGTACATTTAGCTTGGCAGGCTAGCTTCTGAAGAATTATGGGATAAGGCCACTCCAGGTCCCAGGAAAAAAGGCTAATTTCGGGAATTTTTCAGGAGTATAATAAAAGCAGTCGAAAATTTAGTTAGAGTACTTTATTAAACAAATATTTAGGTGTATAAAAATATTTTTAAAAATTTTTAATTGAAAATGGCGGCTTCAGAATCAAAAACTACAGGGCACCTTTTATGCGAGGCCTGAAAGAGGCGAAACGATTGCTCCCGTAAATTTCAACCTAGAACAAAAATGGTGCACATTTGAAAAAAAGTTCATTTTTTCACCCAAAAATTTCATGAAAAATTGTTTATAAAAATGAAATTTATAACTTATCGCAAAATTCCTACGTAGTCTACTAGATAGTGTATCTGAAAAGTTACTCCCAAAATTGCAAGCGAATCAATAAAGGTTTGTGGCAGCTACCATTTCGCCCGATTTGAAAAATACAGTTTTGAGAAAAACGCATTTGAAAAGTTGAGTAACACTCTACAGTAGAAAATGTCATTACAGTCGGACCTCCACCATGTCATTTTCCGGGCTATGTAACCATTTTTTTCTTATTCTTAAGGCTTTAAGGTAACATATTAGCTAAAAAAAATGAATGAGTTTCTGTAATTTCTGATTTTAGCGAAGGAGACGGTGGAAACGTGGTGGCTGGTACTAGAAGAATTGCTGAAGAGAAGCCATTTCATGCGGTTGCTGGTATAGGCCTTCTTCGCAACAAAAAAAGACGGACAGCTGAGTGACTGTCCATTTTATGCAAATGGTTCTACTACCGGAACAGAAGGAAAATGCATTCGCATAATAGTCCTAATGATAGATACGCTTGTTAGGCGCGCGGACCTACAGAATTGAAATCACTTGCGCCCCACACCACCGACTCCAGTGTTCAAAAACGAATCTCCGTAGCGCCGCTCACTCTCTCTCATCCCCGAAGAAAAAAAAAAGATATTAATAAATTATAAAATGAGGGAGTCCCGGCAGGCATCGGAGTCATACCAGATAATACTTATTAATATTATTAAAAAATACTTATTATTATTAATTAATTAATAGATTAAGAAAAAAGCGATGTTATACGTCTATGAGAGAGTTAACGAAAAATAAGAAAACCAAAAAGACTCTAGATACGCGTTTTACGGCAGTGAAATTTTTTAAACAAAGTCATTTTTATGTGATAGATGCATTGTCTGCGTCTTATAGTACGTCGTACGTATACTTATGAAAAAAAAGGGAGAAAAACAAACGTCTATAGAGATGCATTTTACGAACTACCAAATTTTTGTAAAGTTTCTCTATATACGTTGTGTTCAGGGTGCATGCGTTGCACCAACATTTGCGACTATTAGGATGAAATCGTGGAATATCTGTCACGCTTCCGCCGTTCACCGCAGATAGGTCTGCATTTGCACGTGATAGTCTGATTTCCATAATATGTATATAAAAGGTAAACAAAGACAAAGTAAAATGACGAAACTGAAGTGAAAAACGTTGAGAATAAATATATAAATATATATATAAATAAATATATATAATATATGAACGGAGAATGGTAGAATTTAAACAAAATACAGATGCTCCGAATTAAATAAATATTTTCTTTTTTCATCGATGTTCACAATCTCCATTTGTCAATCGACGCGCGTATGCAGGTCATCGTTAGTCCCGATTGTACACCGATGTTTGTAATATAGAGAAAGCAGTGAAATGGTGCGACAACGTAAACTGTACTGCTGAAAAATTTCTATACAAAAGTTCCCCTGATACTATCTTTTCTCACACAATCTTTTATCAATTCAGGTCTCTTTGGTTTTAAAGATTCTAAGATATTCATCTCTTTAAAAAATCAGAAAGAAAATTTAATTACATGTTTACAATTTTTTAAAATGAGGATTCTGATTTAAAACTATCTTTAAACATCCATTTTTTGGATTTCAGATAATCTCAAAACTTGTAGGAAATTTTTCTAAATTAGCTTATGTAAATTAAATAAAAATAAGGAAATAATTTTTATCACGGGCGTCTTTTGTACGGAAAGGTTCGGCACTTCTGAACGGTACACAAAACATTCCTGATTAAATATTCGGTTAACCACTGAAGTCTTAAGCTTTATCTTTAAGTCACGTTTTTTACTTACGCGAAACTCCGTAATTTACGAAAGAACGTTGTAATTTGAGAGATCACGTTACATAATTGGAGCAAAGAAATTAATTGATTGAGATTAATGCTCAAGTTGATCGTTAACTTCTCGAGGGTCGATTCTCTTTCAATATTTCTCTGCTCTCAAATCAATGTGTGTTCGGATAATGTGGATCTGTTTTAAAGTTAAGACGGTATTAATGCGAATTCCATCCGACGTAGACGCTGTGCTAGAAAAAAATTATATGTCGCAATGATACTACGAACATGTTAGTCTGTGTCGAAGAGAACAAAGCAATAGATGCGTGACAATATATTGTTTGTCACTTTTTTCCTTTTATGATCTTAGACTCTTCAACGACAGTACGTGTACTCTCTGATCCAGATTTCTACCCCCTCTCGCGCTAGTAAACGTTTCAGTTTTGAACATTCGAATTTTTCATCCGTGAACACCCTTGTGAAAAAGAACAGTTTGTAAAAAACAATTACGTCCAAAGTTACAATCCAAAAAAAAATCACGATTGAATTTTAACAAACTTATTATCTCAAAAAACACAAGAAACAAGAGGAAAGCTTAGGAATCTTATTCCTTCCTTTATTCGTCTTTTTAGTTATATACTGAAGATTTTAATGTAATAATTTATGTTTAAGTTGTTCCTTCTTTCTTTGTCTCTTTGAGGTAGTCAGATTGTTCGAATTAAGTCTTGATTCTTTTGAGAACAGTTTGTGAAAATGTCATAGCAACGATTTTCAAGAACCAAGAAACGCAGACGCAGACGTCTTTTTTCATGAGGGAAAAGACCGTACTTGATGTCTGTCAATAATAAGGGTTTTGTAAAGTGAAGAAGCGTTAAAAAAGGTTTCAAGTCTTGATGGCAAATTTGCGCCTAATTTGAATGAAATCTGTGTGCTGCAGAGATGATACCTTGCCTGAACAGCAATTTGCCTAAACTCATTTGTAATTTGCTACTTTCTACATTTCATATTGCAGTAATTTTTTTATAGAACAAATAATAAACCCTCGTGATAAAAAAAGGAGGAAAGATGCGCTCGCTCTGATGCTTCGTCAAAGATCATTTTGCACATCCCATTCTCGAGTTTTTCTTTATTTTCTCAGAGTCCTCAAAACTGTAATTCTAATTAATTAAAATGCTTTTAATATTCTGCAATTTGAAAACGCTGAGAAAATAAGGAAAGAAGCTGGTTATATACATTGTGTGCCACGTGTAAATCACACAAGGAACAAAACGAAAGTCTTCACAATTCGGAAGGCTATTTTAATATTTCAAATAAGTAACAACTGTGTGATTAAGACCTGCTTTACAATGTAATTTGTGCTTCCGAAAAAAACAATTTTATACAATTTTTTATGCCAATCGCAGCAGAGTAAGGTCATGTCGCATTTTCCCGACTCCCGAAATTGTAATAATTAAATCGAGATTGTCAGTGTTCACTTTACAGACTCCTTAAAGAATCTCAAAGCTATGCTGTTTCTTCTGAAATGACGGGACAGACTTCGGCCTGCAAGCGTTTCTTGTTGACGAGAACCGTGAGATTTTTGACGCCAACTGTAACATTTTTATATTTAAAAAAAAAAAGAAAACGCGGTGCAAACTAATTTTGCGACGTGCCCTGAGTGCATAGGAAACATTGCGCGAATATGAATATGATGAATATGTGTTGAATATGATGAAAAGAGCTTAAGCCTAATAATCGATTTTTAGAACCGTATCGATCTAACAAACGCATCTCTGCTTTTATAATAACGATTGTATGAGTTATGTAACTACGCTAAAAGTAACGTAGTTTTTAATACGAATTGTCACAACTTACAGTATTCTCCGAGTTACTCGACGTTCTAGCTCAAAGTAAACTTTAAAGATTGTACCACGCCTACACGAAGAAAAAGAGATTTTCCGTCTTAGCGGAACGCTAAACTTACCTATAGTACTGACTGCTGAAATTATGCAAAAAAAAACTGAGAAAGTAGCTCTTGTTGCTATAAATAAGAAGCTGATCATGTAGAACTTTGGCGACATACGCAAAATTACAAGTGCTGGCTTTTATAGTAAATTGTAGCAACGTTTCGCAAATAGTGCAGACAGCACTATTTGATAGATTTTTAGGAATCAGGACGATCCTGGACATTTTTCTCCGTGTAGAGCTGATCTACGTATTTTAATTATTTTTCTGAGCAGTCCATTTATTTCAACGCCTAATGCTTGATCTCAAATCTTATCGATCAAATTCTCCTTTTACTATATACATGACTGTAGACAGTCTCTGTTATCTAATAGACGAATACTTGGTGATGCGAATAGAAAAGAAATTCTGAAGGAAGGAACGGTGGATATCATCGAATCGAATATCAAACTCATACCACTTTTCTCACATATCTAACGTCATGGCGTTTTCCGGAAATGTTACATTTCTTCATTTCCGTATTTAAACTAGATAAGGAAAGAAATGCTTTGCACCTGCAATAATTTTGCTCATTACAATTAAGCAGCCTAACTCGCCAACTTGAGAAATTGAATTTTCCAGTCGTCCTTCGATCAGAGCAATTTTAATCAATCTATACAGATTTTGAATTAAACTCGAATTCGTATTCCAATTCCGTCCATTGTTTTTCGAATTCTGCATAGAGAAAAAACATTGCTGTTCAACACGTATTGCTTTTCATTTTAATTTTTTACATTCTCATCACGATGAGAGTGTATTAGATTTGTGTAATTTTTTTCATTTTTATTTAAAAACAATATTTGTTATATTTTTTGTCTGAGAAATGCCAGGACGCAATCGAAAAATCAAAGCTACTAACTTATTGGAAAAGTGCAACAGTAACCCTAAGAAGCTCAACTCACACGTTCATAATAAGAAAAAATATCGTCTGCGGTTTACATCTCATGTTTTTGCGTTTACTTCCACTATCTGTCGAGAAGGGTACCATTTTCATTCGAATGCTTTAAAAAATTACTCCGCATTTCTAGTCCATCCATAACGACACATTGATTCGATAATTTTTTTGAAAAATGGAGCTTACCTCAAATTTTTTTAAATCAGAACTGAACATTTTTTGTAAATGGAAACTTTCATTGATACAGAAGATGTAGAAAATTAATGTTGAAAAAGAAAATATATGAATGAATTTGATTTCAATTTAATTTTAATTTCTTAAATTTTAAATAAATAAAAGATTGATAATATAAAATTATTATGAATAATAAAAGTTATAAGATTTTATCAGATATCAATGAGTTGTTGTGGAATTATTGTTACTAAAAGTATCTTGTAACAAATTCTCTTCGTCATAATGTACTCTAGAGAGTCTCTTTAAAATAATTTTCCTGTAGATAGTGAAAAATCATTAGATAGAGAGAATTTAGGATAGGATCGTTACTTAACCATTGCTATCATTCGTATTTTTTATTATCGAATTAGATTCGTTGACGAATAACAGTTACAAGTACAAAGAGAATGTTAAATAACGTTGATTTTTACTGTGTAAACGTAAACTTCCAATATTCTTGACCAATAATCAATTGTACGATTAAAACACCATCATTGCAAATCACTAGGGAGATAATTCTAATTTTTCATTGTCCTCAGAACCAATCGCTAATGCTGATATTGCTGAACGTTAAGGCGGGACAAAATCGAAATTTGGTCAGATAATATAATTATTAGTTATTTTTTAATGAAGGAAGTCTGTGTTCAAGGTCACATACTATGTATGAAGTTCAGTCGTTACGATAATTAATCTAAGAAGTGTCGATGACAATTTATTATTGTAAAGTAGATAAGAGTTGTAAGTATTTTGTCAACAGTTGTTACTTGTAAAAACACGTTTTTTGTCTGTACTCATGCTGATTTATCAATTTGATAGGTTTGAGTAGAGAAATGTACATACATTTTTAGATGGTATTTCTGTAAATAATGTGCAAAGTGTAGAATCTCGATTCTATTTAAAATAATCGTTGGTGATGTAAACTTCCAAAGTTGGAAGTTTTGGAAAAGTTGATTATATTTGAAATATTTTATAATTTTTATTAACGTTAATTTATTCGGGATCTTACAGGAAACTTATAAGTCGAACTCTTAACACTTGAGACCTTGAAAGTTAAACTTTCATTTTGAAGAATTTTTCATTCAAAACTGAGCTTTCAAACTCAAAGGTTTATGCTTTTAATGTAGAAACCATCTTCAAAATCAATAAATCTTGAGAGTCCTTAAATTCAGAAGGTGTTAAATGTTAAACTACGTAAGAGTTATCAAAAGCTAAAAAGTTATTAAATTAACGAATTGAACTGTAAATAAGTAGAATAAAGAATTGTAAATTTTGCTTAACATGGAATATTTCAAGTATTTGAAAAATATTTCCAATTACATCACAAGTTCCTGAAATGGATAATTTCAGTTTTGTCCGCCTTAATGGATTTCGTTGAACCAAGAAAAGGAGATGAAAAAAAAAATCAAGCGAAGTGTGGTGGGTGAATTAGGGAAAGCAGTAAAAATAAAAAAGTCTGCTCGGGAACCGAAAATTCTCTCATTGCCAGACGAAAGTTCGAAACTGAAACATAACTGTACGCAAACGACCTGCTGTTATTCGACTGTACTATTCTATAAACGCACGTTACTGTTATTTAGATATGGGGTTGTTGCCAAAAACATCACATTGGGTTAATTATGTATGCTCGTTTGAAACCCCATAACGTACACTCGAAGATAATCGTACAGTTTGTCTCTCTCCTTCCGACACGCTGAAAAAGACCTTCCTCGACGCTCCCTCGACCCGTTCTTTGCACCGCAGCGAAATTCTTATACCTTAGCCTATATTAGAAAAAAATCAATCTAAATAATTACCGAAGATTTCAACTCACCTATCACCACCGTCGCTTTTTAAGAGATCTAAAGGCTCGTATCGATTTAGGGTAATTTGATGCCAAGCGGAAAGTCGCGCAGGTTTTGAGAAGTGTAAATAGTTTATTGTATAGTCTTAGGGCGAGGTGTTATAGCAATAAAAGCGGGTAATATGAGATTTCGTTAAGGATGAGTAGTTTAATTATTGTATTATATACTCTGAGTAGTCAAAAAAAAACGATTTTATTTTTATTCTGTGCCATCTTTATAAAATAGTAATTTTAATATGAACAAAAAAAATGAAGAACTACGTTTGCTCTAAAAGTAACAAATTGTAGGTGTGTTGTTAAACCTTTTTTTGGAACACCCCAATTATATCGCCACTCGACACATCATCCTTCTTTAAATTCAAATTCTCTCAACTTCATTTTTATAGCAAAAAATATTTTTAGTTCTTTTGAATCAATTCATTGTGATCAAGTCCCTGAAATGTTCGGGTTTGAAAGCGCCATTAAAAACTGGAAAACTTTTTATTTTCCTAAGAATAAAAATCAGATGATTTTAAAAAATGTGAAGTTTTGAGAGGTGCTAAGTAGGTTTGTTAAAATTCTCGCCATTTTCTTAAGGCTGTTAATTTACACCGAGTTTCATGAAAACAAAAAATGTCGCAATTTGTAATATTTTGCAATCCGTATAAAACAAACTGTAATTTGAAAATTTTATCAGCGATACTTTAAAATCCTCTTACAGGATATAAACTGTGAGGAAATATGCCAAAATTTAAGATAAATACCGAACTCTGTCAACGAAGAATTATAAAAGTGAATAGGTGCAGCATTCAGGCAGAATTAATTAAAAATAAAGAGCGAAAAAGTTAATATAAGCAACACCGAGTAAAATGCGATTAATTGTTATTAAGAGCGGAGTGAAAAGAACGAGAGAAATTATGTTCTCCTGGTCGTGAATGCGAAATAAATCTGTTATGTCTCATATTACCCGACAATTATTCGAAAATATCATGTTTTGCAGGGTGTTACGTCGTCTTTTATTTCTAGTCCCAACACCAATTTAAAGAAAAGTGATTAAAAGAAAATTCACAGCCGGAGAGGGAGAAATAAAAATCTCGTAGTTTTTCGATCCTAGTATTGTAATTTTCGTAGGAGATTATCAATAAGTACAGAAGCTCGCCTTGAGAAAATTGTTTGTTTTTAACGTTTAAAGCAGACAAGCATATCTCAGAACGTCCAGTGCATTACCCTGTATGTAGGACTGACAGTAAAAATATTTTTGTTATTTGTATAACGTTGCAAAATCCGTGGATTGGAACGGGAACCATCCTCGGATTATTTTTATTTCAAATACGAAATATATAATATAGTTGAAAAGAATCATGGTTGCATTAACTGTGAGCCTCTTTGTGGACTTTGAAATCATTTATTTAGTCTGTAATTTTCAAATTAGTCCAATTTTCAAAACGTAGTGATTTCTTTTAGTAGTGATTTTAAATTTTTTTATTTTTTTATATACAATTTTACTGTAGATGTAGTTTGACTTTCAAGTTTCCAAAATGTAGATTTTATTATTTTCCAGAACTTTCAGATTCTGTAGACTTTCTTCACAATTTTGTCCGAGAAAAACTCCAGAATTCAAAATTTGATCAAGGTAAGTTCCACAAATTTTTTACTGCCCTTTCGCGAGTTATTAAATTGATTATTTATAATTCGAATTCGAATTCTTCTTTGTATAATTAATTAATTTTGTTAATTTTTCGACTACAATTCTTCAATCAATATTTTAATTCCAAAAATATGATTTAATTAAATGAAAGCTTGTGAATTTTTAAGTTAATTTGAAATATTTGCACTATTAAAAATCTAGTCACTTTTTTATTGCAATATTTGAAAAATACCTTTTCTAGAGTTGAGAATTTGTTGATCTAATATAAAGGAACTTAAACGATCGTATACTCAATCTGAAGACTCACATAAATATAAGATTATAAGATTAACTGAAGTGGCCAACAATAGATTAAATAAGTGGTTTTACGTCCTCTAGAATTCTAGATTGCACTAATTCATTGCACAAATTCATTCTCTTAAGTAATTGACCAAACCAACAGATCACATCCTAATCCAAAATCAATAATCAACAAGTAGTTTTTAAAACTTCTAAGAAGAGTTTTATACCAGTAAATTTATAAAATTAACTACTAATTCTAAATATTAAATAATTCTACTGAAGGACTCAATTTGTACTATTATTTATAATTTATTGTGAATGTACAATTATTACAGAATCTGAACACATAACGCACGAATAATAACTACGTAGTAATTATTTACAAAAGTCGCTTTACAGAATAATAAAATAACATAATTTATCGGAATTTATACAACCATATAAAACAATCAACAAAAGAATACAATGCTTAAACACAATGTAAAAACACTGAATGTTTCGTGAGGTATTTAAAAGAGAGCTTTGAAAGAAAGACGAGATTCATAAAAGATTTCTTGTGACACGTATGTAATATTCGCAAGAATATTTCTAAGCAGTCTCAATTGATAGCTATACACCACGAGTTTCGAAAAAGCTTGATATAAAGTTAGAGAGCCGTTGTTGCATACTGCAATCTCGTTTCAAGTGAGAAAATAAAATCAATTTACAAAAAGTTTTTATGTCAAAGAGAGGCACAGACGAGAAATATCGAAATATATTTTACTAAAACATTCATTCCATCTTCAAGTGACATATTTCTTCTTTTATTGAAAAGTAGAAAACGTCCAAGTGCTGCAAAGTGCTAGTACCTGAACAAATTTTCTTTAATTAATTCCCAAAGAATCGGTAGGAACTCATAATTTTAAAAAATTATTTCGTAATGGTAAAAGCTTACCATTAAACGTCAGAGAATATCGAGGTCATCAGGACGATCCAGACTAAAATTAGTAATTGGATTAAAATACTTTTGATGAGTAGCATTCACAGCTTGTACATATCCCCAAAGTTGCATAGCGACCGAGCAAGCATCCTGTATTTCTTGAACTTCCTCGAAATCCAAATCTGTTCGCCAGTGGAACGGTGCTGCTTTAGAATTCCTAAAAGTACTTGACATGTCTCCGTAGTCAGTCTTAGTATGTGCATCCAGATATCGTTTAATGTTTGGATGTAAATCAAGACCATAAAATTTGTACAGATCTTTTACATATTCGTATGGATCTACCGACAGATCTTCGTATCGCACGATCCTAAAATAATAAAGCAAATTTGTATCACCTGTCTTTAAAGATCACAGAGAAAGAAATCAGATACGTAACTGCAGTTTGCAACGATTAAAAAAAACCAAGCATCGAAAACATGATTTGGAAAAAACAAGCGAGACCAAAAAATTGACGACGGAAAATGGTCAATCTCAATGAAAGAAAGTATTTCTGAAAGTTTCATCCTTCTAGATTTCTCGGAACTCACCCCTTTCCAACCCCTGATACGTAAAAAATTCCTGGAAACTACCCAAAATTCGAGACCACGAATTTTTCGATGCAAAGTAGTTTTAACTAACAAGAGGAAAGCCTTATAAAATTTTCAGCCCCCTAAACTCCTCGCGTCTCACCCCTTTTCCACCCCTGATACGTAAAAAATTCCTGGAAACTACCCAAAATTCGAGAACACGAATTTTTCGATGCAAAGTAGTTTCAATTGACAAGAGTAAAGCCTTATAAAATTTTCAGCCCCCTAAACGCTTCGCATTTCACCCCTTTTCAACCCCTAATACTCAAAAAATTCCTGGAAACTACCCAAAATTTGAGACCGCGAATTTTTCGATGCAAAGTAATTTTAATTTAAAACAAAAAGGACATATAAAATTTTCATCCCTCTAGAACTTTCGAATCTCACCCTTTTTCAGCTTTTAAGACTTCAAAAATTCACGGAATCTGCCCAAAATCCCAAATCACGAATTTTTTTATTTAAAAAAGTTTCAATTGATAAAAAGAAAGCCATAGAATTGCCATCCCCCTAATACTCAAAAAATTCCTCGAAACTACTCAAAATTCGAGTCCACGAATTTTTCGATGCAGAATAGTTTCAATTTAAAACGAAAAGGCCATATAAAATTTTCATCCCTCTAGAACTTTCGGATCTCACCCTTTTTCAGCCTTGAAGACTTAAAAAATTCGCGGAATCTACGCAAAATCCCAAATCACGAATTTTCGATTCAAAGAAGTTTCAATTGATAAAGAGAAAGACGTGAAATTTATATTCTAAAACTTTCATATCTCACCCCCTTTCCATCCCTAAAACCTAAAAAATTTCTGGAAACTAACAAAAATCCCAGACCACGAATTTTTCGATACAAAAAAGTTTCAACTGACCAGAAGAAAGCCATATAAAATTTTCAGCCCCCTAAATGCCTCGGATCTCACCTCTTTTCCACCCCAAATAATTAAAAAATGCTTGGAAAATGTCCAAAATTTAAGACCACGAATTTTTGGATGCAAATTACTAGCAATTGACCAGAAGGTCATAAAATTTGAGGCCCTCTTAACGCTTTGGATCTCGCCCCTTTTCCATCCCTAATACTTAAAAAATTCATAGAAACTACCCAAAATTCGAGATCACGAATTTTTCGATGTAGAGTAGTTTCAATTTAAAACGGCAAGGCCGTATAAAATTTTTATCTCTCTAGAATTTTCGGATCGCGCCCGTTTTCAGCCCCTAAAACTTAAAAAATTCATGGAATCTACCCAAAATTCCAAACCACGAATTTTTCGATTCAAAGAAGTTTCAATTGATAAAAAGAAAAACATGGAATGTAGACCCTAGGACTTTTATATCTCGCCCCTTTTCCATTCCTAATACTTAAAAAAATTCCTGAAAAGTAACAAAAATCCCAGACCACGAATTTTTCGATGCAAAGTAGTTTCAATTGACCAGAGGAAAGCCATATAAAATTTTTAGCTTCCTAAACGCCTCGGATCTCACCCCTTTTCAGAAATACTTTCTTTCATTGAGATAGACCATTTTCTGTCGTCAATTTTTTGGTCTTGCTTGTTTTTTCCAAATCGTGTTTTTGATGCTACATTTTTTTTAATCGTTGCAAACTGCAGTTACGTAATCAGATCCTTCAAAAAATAAAAGGCAATTCCTTTCTGCTGATAAACTCACCGGAAATTAAGAGAATATTTCTTAGAAAATTTTATAGCTGCTTCAAAGTCAGACACCATATCAGCGCATAAAAGGCCAGGATCAGAACAATCTGGTTCAGTTGGACACCAATCTCGGTGTCTTCGAGATTGCAAAGTACCTCGTGGATCGCGAACCAATAATACCACTTTCACTCCCAAACTAAAACCATCAGAATAAAAAAAAAAAGTAATTTTACAGAGACATCTGAAAACAAAAGTTCAATTAAATTTTGTTTTAATAGAAACTTGCCTTTCTTGTGCTAAGAGCTTTTCGATGAGACGTAATCTTAAGCGTACTATCTTCATTGACTGAAAAGGGAATAGTTGACAAAAGGGAGAAAGAAATCGTGGATCCCAGCAGATTGATTTGTGCCTCAGGCATTGTTTCCAGAGGGGGGAATTGTGATTAAAGAGCCAAATATGACTCTTTCCGAAATCCAAATAATGCTCTGAAAAATAATAGACTTTATTTTATTAACCAGTAAATGACGATTGTTAATAGGGGACTCGAAGCTTATATGATAATGGATGTACATATTGCAAAAATCAAAGGAGTGTACAATGGAGAAATAAATATATTGAAATAAATTGAAAATTAAAATTAAAATAGAAATTAAAAGAAAATTAAATTTATTTCTACTGACCCAAGTTTGTATAATTGCACTTGAGCAATGCTTCAATATTTCTAAGGGCCATTTCCGCAAGAGGCGGTCCTCTCACTTGTACAATTCCAAAGTCTAAAAGTGGCTCGTAGTGATAATAGGTGGCAGGATGAGCATTGATAACTTCGCCAAGAAAAGTACTTCCGCTGCGCCAACTTGTCAGAACGATACTTCTCAATGGCCTACCTCCTCTTTCCATCACAAAATCATCCAGATTACTGAAATCAAATCTGCGATATTAACTTAGCATTGAAAAATCGACTTTTTAGTTTTATAAAAATCCCAAATAAAAAAATAAGGTCAAAATTCGAAACGCTTTTACTAAACTCTTCAAGTCTTTAAAATTAAAAGTGATAAACAAGTTCTATAAATTTTTAAATATCTATGAAACTCTTAAATTACTTATTGAACTTTCAGTTTTTTAAATCCGAATTTAAACGGGGATTTATATTGGAGGAATTTATTTCATATTAATAAAAAAACTGACCTAGCATTCACACCGTACTTTCCATTAGGATATGCATAACCGTCCATTTCTCTTTCAATGGTCCTTCTTTGTTGCTGTATCACATCTTGAATTTCGAAGTGTGTTGCATCATGGGATACACCTCTCATGTAATTCTAAAAAATTCCCGAATTTTTGAAGCAACATTTTTATTAGTCAATATTCGTCGTTCTCTGCGCAGAGTCAAATTTATTTCTCATGTTTTACTTATACTACTGCAAGTAAATTTTGTAATTTTATGAATATGAACTTAACAAATATATTACTGAAATATTCTTTTTATGGTTTCTACATGCTGTAACTTTGTTAATATTGGTCAAATAGATAAATCAGAGTGTCTAGCGTTTCTTCTAAAAAAAATTCCAGAACTTTTCCAGGTTTTCCAGGTCAAAAAATAAATTTTTTCAGGTATGTACTATTTTTTAATTATTACCATAAGCTTTGATGGAAAAAATCTCTTTTTCTTGAACCTGTATAATGGAAACAATTAAATGAACCATATAAAATGTTTATTATACGATTTATGAAATTCTTGAGTTTAGCTATAACTGTATCTGCATAAGCTCAACAAACTATTTTTTGTTTAATGGAATATTCTCTAAAATGAATTAGTAGTTTTCTACTAATCTTTCATAAAAAACTATTATTTTACAATAAAAAACTTCAAATTCACTTAATAAGCCTAACTAACAATTATGCAGTTTAGTGACTTTTCCCAATTTCGACTTTTTCGATCTGGTTCCGTGAAGGTCGAGAAATTAATGTACTTTTTATTATTTTATTAAAAGAATTAGAAATTAAACTTAAAATTTTAAAAATTCCCAATTTCCAGTTTTTTGCTGCCTTCTTTTTTGAAAAAGTTTTATTTCATTATTCTAACAAGAAATCAATCCGAGAAGCTGAAGAAACTAATGCACTTTTTATTATTTTATTTAAAAAATTTAAAAATTTAAATTTAAAATTGAAAAGATTCCCAATTTCGAGTTTTTAGCTGCGGTTTTTTTTTAAAAAGCTTTGTATTATCATTGAAACAAGAAATCAATTGGGGAACTTAAAAAAATTGCAATTTTATTTATTTGCAAAATATCAGAGAAGTATAATTCGTAAGCTTTAACAAAAATTGTATTACATTATACAATATCTTCTGATTTATGGAAAAATTTAATTAATCAGGGAAGGAAAAATTAAATGAAAGTTTATTTATATTTCTTGAATATATCTTCTGTTATATAGAGAAATTTAATTAATCAGGGAGGGGCACATAAACTTTCATTTAATTGACCAGCAATACGATGAAATAGAGTCCCCCAATCCCCTTTGAGTGCCCCCCCCCGCTGATTAATTAAATTTCTCCATACATCAGAATTCAGAAGACATTGTATAATATAATTTTTTGAAAGCTTACAAATTATATAAATTATATTATACAATATCTTTCGACAATGTAGAAAAATTCAATTATCCTAGGGGGACACAAGGAGGATGGAGTTTTTGTTTCAATGATAAAATAAAGCTTAAAAAAAAGACCGGAGCGAAAAACTCGAAATTGTGAATTTTGAAAATTATAAGTTTTAAATTTATTTAAGTTTTTTAATAAAATAATTTTA
>JBAGKK010047326.1:0-10237 GCA_037177015.1 Euceroptres primus
AAGTAACAAAGTGCATTGCACGCACTTGTAACAGATTACAAGAGTGTAAAGGCGTAGAGCGACCTGAGACTGCCGAAGACAGAATGAACGGGGGGAAACTCTCGTCCCGCTTCCGTTGCCTACTCGACCACGGGTCGCATAGATAGATAGGCGACTCGATCGCTAGTTCCACTCCGCTGAGTGGCGTAGTGGGGGTACTAAGACCCTACAGTATACATATCTCTAGCGACATCTATGAGTAAAACCGGCAAATTTCAACTAACACCCCTGGTACAATGGCACTCGATACACTTCGGAAGCATACAAACGTTGCACAAAAACAAACATTTCCGTAGTTATTACAAAAAATGGATTAAAAGGTGTCATAAGTAATATTTGTACAGTTGAAACCTCTGAAAATGGCCATTTCAAGACCGAAATGATAATTTTTTTCCGAAAAATTACTATTGATAACGAACCCTTAATTTCTACACACACATGAATGTTACGGACATTAAGCAATACATACATAAACGACAATAAACATACATAAACGACAGTCATTTGTGTAACTGTAATCCTACGTCATTGCAAGGACAGTGCTTATTAATGAAAATATAAGATAAGTACTAGACTACAGGGTTGTTTAGCAGATTAAAAATGGTTTCATATCCAGACTGTACTGCACACACGCTATTGTAATAATTTCTTAAAATCCATCGCTTGTATATTATTAAAATGCATTCTCTTCCTGAATTAATTTACATAACATTATTTTAATAATAAATAACACCTTTGATTTAAAATTATGTTTGATAGATAGTTGATATCTAGGTAAAATTTTCATCTAAAAACAATGTTGCATAACTGAAATTACTGCTTTATCTGTGATTTATTATAACAGTAAAAATTCTTGGTAAAAGTATAACATTTTTTTGAAATTAAAAAATTCACAGTAATGTACAAGTCGAAACGTTCATGCGGATTCTAAAAATACTGCTTGTAAAAATTTCTATTCTTTTGTATAAATTTGTACATTTTTACGATAAACTACCAGTATTTACATCATAATTTTTAGTACAGGTTTCCAATATTTCAGCTTTTGTGAAATCTTGTATTTTTTTGAAAAGATTTGTAATTTTCTACAATAAATTACGTAAAATTAAAAGTGTTTTTATGACGTCAAACGCCCAAATTAAAAAAATGTGCATTCCTGTACTCTTCTGTAAATCCTTGTAGATTTTTACAACAAAGTGAAAAAAAAATATTATTTAAAAGTTATAAAACCTTTGGAATTTTAGAAATTTATACTTTATTGTTTATTTTTTTTACTTTTCTACAAGAAAATACAAGAAAAAATTATCTATTTGTATTCCATTGCATTTTTTTGTTAAATTTTGTACATTTTTTGACAAAAAAGTACAAATTTTAACAAAAAATTACAGTTGTAGAAATGTTGTACTTTCTTGTAAAAATTTTTTCCACCAGAGCAGGACGAATTACAAGTGTCTGTGAGATAATTGTATAATAAAATGTATCAAAGCTGTTGCGAAAAATATTTTGTTATAAACAATAACTATTTTATTATTAAAATAAGGCATGTTTGATATTCATTATAAATTAGAATATCTTTTTTGCCACAAAAATACTGAAAAGAAGATGAAAAGTACAAAAAACATGTTTTTTATGATATTGTTATAAGCAATTACTTGTTTATTATTAAGAAAAGGTATATTGTAGATTGATAATATATTATAATAACTTTTTTGCCTCATAAGTACTCAAAAACGATCAAAAAGTACTAAAACCAGATGTTTAAATAATTTGGTCATAAACAATTAATTGTTCATTTACAATAAAAGGCATATGACATATTTATAATAAATTATAATAACTTTTCTGTCGCAAAAGTGCTGAAAACAGGTAAAAAAGTACTAAAAACAGGTGTTTAAATGATTTTGTTATGAACAATTAATTGTTTATCAATAATAAAAGTATGTATTATTTTCGTGGAATTAGTACTAATTACCTAATTAGTAGGTATATTTGACGGCCATATTTGAATATGGCCGTACTTGCACCGTTTTATACACTCAGGTGATTATATGCAAAAAGGGTCCACTTTTCAGGCTCATAACTTGTGACCCATTAGAGTTAGGACACTTTATTTTATCCCATTTTACGCAGAATTGAGTCTACTTTAATTTTCTTCCTTAACCTTTCATCAGAAGATCAACAGGAATCGAGGTATTTTCAAAAAACACAATTTTTCTGATTTTAGTAAAAAAATGCAAAAAAACGGGACTTTTTGAAAGATCACAAATCAAAAACTAATAGGACTAGAAGGTCCTTTTTTTATTTACACTCATCGCTGGATTTCGGGCCGGCTTCATGGTCGCTCACGCTTCACTGATTCAGTGTCCTCCCCTGAGCGTCCCGCGACGGCGCCGTCGCTCGGGCAGTCAGGAATCCGGTTCAAACTGGATTTTAATAGCATTGAATTTAAGGCCGTATATCCCCGAGCCCGGCCTGAAATCCAGCGATGAGTGTACGTAGAATTTTGTTTACTTCGTTTCATCCTCTGGTATCACTATCGTACTTTGCCCATGGAACGCCCTATTTCGAGAAAACTCCGCAGGCGGAAATTGACCTGAAAAATAGGTCAAAAGTAGTTCACTTTGAGAGGTCATAACTGTCGACCTATTAGAGTTAGGACTTGGCCCTTTGCGGCAAATTAAAGATAAATACTTAAATTTTCACTCGCCGATTGAACATTTTTTCATGAAATCATTTGGTCAGATGGTACACATAAAGTGTACATAAAAAAAGTAGTGATTTTTTGACGAAATTCGGAAAAAAGGGTTTTTTGAAATGACCGTATCTCGAAACCTATTAATGGCTGGTACCAGACTGTCACGTGACCAATTATTTAAAGCGAACTTGCTCATAAACTAATAATTTGAGTAGGTGTTCCATGCCAGGCAGCCATAAAGGAAATAACGACGATTGTTTGTCTGGTATGGAAAATCCATTCGAATTATTAGTTTATGAGTAAGTTCGCTTTAAAAAATTTGTGACATCGTACTCTGTTACCTGCCCTTAAAGATAGAATGTTCTTTTTTTTTGTTTTTCTTAGAATTGTGTACATTTTCTTTTTTAATTTGAACTTTTTTTCTACAAAGCAGTGGAAATGATCCGTCCTGTTGAAAATTCTTTTTTAAAAAAAACCCTTGACAATCGATCTTTTCTACAAATTTTTAGGGATCACTCTGGACCCTGCCAAGGAGCTATTTAAAAGAAAATCACGCTTGGGAATTATTCGGAATAATCATGCTTTTTTACGACGTGCTGCCTGGACTAAATATTGAATCCTTCACTTATTGCCTTTCTCAACTCAATATAAGTGTCGTCTTTAAATCCCAATTATTAAAAAAAATATTTTTAATATTATGTATCTAGTTGGGTCCATCGCATGACATAATTCATCTCATTATTTGTTATCAACGCGTTACTACCCAATTATCTCATCTTGATAATTTCTAAATTATTTTAGACACTTTTAGAAAAAATGTATTATCAAGAGAGTATTCTTACGTACTGTTTTGTAGGTTCGTGTACAAGTAAGATTTGTAAGATGCGAAGGTAAGAGCATAAGTACAAGAGTAAGAGCAATAAAGCTTGGGTTTATTTTGTTCCAATGCCGTGGCCAAGCTCATGCTCGCGCTCGAGTTCTCCACGGTAAAGGTCAAGGGAGCCTGGAATATTGTTCTCGTTTCGCATGTCACTTTTCTCTGGATGCAATGGCAACATAAAATTTCATCGATTCGTCACGGGACTCATCTTATTGCCCAGAGACCAATTCACTGCTACGATTTCATTCGCGATATGTTCGATTATCTTTCGACCTTGAAAGAAAGAGCAATGGGTTGGGCAACAGAAAAGTTCTACTTTATGTTTTTCCCCAAAGGCAATTGCCGAGGAGAGTGAATGTATTTGATAAATTATGAACATGTATGAGAGAATTAATTTAAGATCATGTCATATTTTATGTCTACTTTTATTGTACGCCTATTTTTATTGTACGTCTGTTTTTATTGTACGTCTATTTTTATTGTATGACTATATATTTTTATTGTACGCCTATTTTTATTGTACGTCTATTTTTATTATATGCCTATTTTTATTGTACGTCTAGTTTTATTATGCGTCTATTTTTATTATATGTCTACTTTTATCGTACACCTATTTTTATTGTACGTCTATTTTTATTATAAGTCTATTTTTATTATATGTCTATTTTTAATGTACGAATATTTTTATTGTATCCGTCTAGTAAAAATAATGCTACCACTTTTTAACAAAGTATATGGATGGGGTGGGAACAAAAATTATTATAAACTAAATTAAAATTATACATTTCATAAAAATCAGAAACTTCCAGCACGAAAGATACACTTCTTCGTTGAAAGAACAATTAACCTGTTAATAATAAATCTGGAAACTTATAATTATTATTTATAATAATAAACTTATAATATTATTTCACCCTTAAAGTTTCCATGATAAATAAGACTCGTATTGACTTAATATTTCAAAATTTAATTGCAGACTGCTCTACACACTGGACCTGGACCACAGCAACAGCAGCAAATCTTGGAACCCAGAATGGCTCAGCTGGAAACATTGGAAGCGAAGGTAAGCTCATAAAATGCACATTTGTAAATAGGTCAGAATATTTGAAACCGTATGTTCACGACATGCATTCTCCTAAATTTTGTTCGCTTTTCCTCGCATTTATCTTTGCAGAAGAAATCGAGGAACCACTTCTAAAATAGTAGAGCATTATTGCTTTTTCTTTTTACATTACTTTACCATTCAAGTTGTCATTTTTCATGCAATGACAATCACCGAGAGACTATTCAATAAAATTTTTAATTTTCATAGGCCACAAATTCCATTTTTAGTCGTTCTGAAGAGCACCTGATATAGCGATATTTTGCGGTTATTGGTGGACCAGCAATGGCCTCCGGGTTTTCGAGGCTGTCCAAGCAGTGATTTATATGCAGATGGGGCCCAACATGGGGATTCAGATACTTTGCTCGACAACCATTAAAACTGCCCTGCGTCCAATGGTGTGGCGCATTGGCGTAGATTCCCTTTCAAATTTTCTTATTCATCTCAAAGAAATCGATTTTTTTAATTAGGACTGAAAATTTCCTCAAAGTTTTCTTTATGTGCACTTTTCAAATTTCGTTCAAGAAAATTTCTTTTAAACTACAATTTAGTTTCAATATTTTGATATTGATATTTCTATATTTTGTTTCTCTTAGAACAATAAGTTGGTGAAGTTTTAACGTACTTCAATAATTTTCTAATCAATTCTTTACTCGAAGATTAAGACAAGTTTTTGAAAAGTTAAAAATTGGAGAGTATTTTTTAGAGTGCCTATAAGTAATTAATTTGTGCATATAAGTAATTGTGCGTATAAGTAAGTGCATATACGTAATTAATTTGAGCTTGAAAGTGATATTGTTTCATATCAGTAACATTTGACCGAATTCATTTCAAATCATGCAGGACGGCGCGGCGGGTGACCTGTTCAGAATTGGGTTCTCAATGAAATATGTTTTTGTACGTAAAATCTAAGTTGACACGTTTTTTTTTAAATTAACATAGTGTCATATTCACTTTTTTAAAGAATATTTTGAAATTTTAAGCGAAAATTTAGTTTTTTGCCAATTTTACTGGAAAACCAACGCCATTTTTGCAACTTTTGAGAAATTAAGTTTTCTCTTGTTCCAGTTTGTCACATTTTTCTCACTCTTTCGAAGTCCACGAAGAGATTTAAAAAATAGTAAAAAATAGTAGTTATTTCGATTTTTGGAAAAAATGAAAAAAATTTTTCTAAAAAACTCCACCTTTTACCCCCTGAAATTTTGAAGAATAGTAGGTACCAATATCATATCTTATCTTATTATTATGTTAATAATATTATATATATATTATAATTATATAATTAATAATATATATTATTAATTTATATCTTTTACTTTACATCTGACTGAAACTATAAAGGTTTCTGCCGGAGGCTACGAAACCTTAAAAATAGAATTTTTTCTTTTGAAATACAAATACAATCTAGTTTCAAAATTTATCGCAGGTATATTATATTGCCACTCAATACACCTGAAAATTCCAGCGCAAAAAAAAAAGGTAGCTGAAGAACATTTCATGTTTTTTTTTTATATAAAAAATCGAAGTAGCTTTACCAGTTTTTATTCTTTCTTTGTTTTTCTTTGTTTCAAAATATTACAAAAAAGTTAATAAACTTAAACAAGAAGAACCTTAAAATCTCAAAAATTACCAAATGGCAAGGTTTTGAAGCAAAAATATAGAATAACTTTTTCGCCCGAAAAAACAAAAAAATACCAACTGGGAAGTTTATGATAATTAGACTATATTGGTGCCTATTAATACTCAAAATTTCAAGGAAAAAAGATGGGATTTTTGCAATTTTTTTTTTCATTTTTTCAAAAATCGAAATAACTTTACCATTTTTTATTATTTTCTAATTTTCTTTGTGGATTTCGAAAGAGTGAGAAAAATGTGACAAACTGGATAAAGAAAAACCTTAGGGGGTATTTTAGTGTGATAGGTACTTCTTTGTATCATTTTTTCGGATTTTTTTTAAGAAAGTAGAAAAGCAATATTATTATCAAAACTTTTTCTCTATATTAGGTTTTCTTTTTCTCTATATATTTTTCTATACAAGTATCTCTCTATGTATTTTTTCGCTCTATATTTTTTTATATTAAATAATTAATTAAATTTTCTATATAAATATCTCCCTATATAATTTTTCTCTGTACATTTAACTAACAAAACAATTTTTCAAATAAAAATAAAGAAAATCGCGGCGCTACACACAAAGGGCAAAAAAAGCGTCTGTGGACAAATCAATTTTCAGACTGAATTACTCATCCGATTTGGACATTTTTTTTAGAATTAAAGTGTATTAAATTCCACATCGTTAGAACGGAGGAAATTTTTGAAAAAACTTTTCAAAAACTTTTAATTTAATAAACAAAATGAAAAAAAATGTTTTGGACTTTTCAAGACTGCCATTTAGTCAAAAAAATTTTTATTTTACCCATAATAGTCCACTTCGAGGCAAAAGCTCATTAGAAATGATGTCTAGCAGTATTAACTAATTAAAACAAGAATTTAAATTGTTATAAACAAATTAGTGAACAAAAGTTATATCTACTATACTTGCCACGTTTAAATGCTCTAAACTAATATTGTCAGGAAAAAATGGAAATAAAATAATGTTAACTTAAAATTCGAAGACGTTAAACATCAATTCCTAATTGTTTAGAACAATTTAATAAACAAATACGAAATTAGGGCATTTTTAATTAGAAAGATAGAATAAATGCATTATTTGGCCATGTTTGAACAGATAAGTTTCGTTTTTTTAGCAGAATCAATAACTAGTATGTTGCCAATGTGTCTTGCTGTTTTAATTTACACTTAGGCATCAATTTTTTATTTCTTAAACAAATTTAGTTAACCAATTAATTATTTGAGCATTTTTCAATATAGAAATTTGTTTTTTCTGCAGAACCAACAACAAACATCTCAGAGATAGTCTATTGTTATGATTATTCGCAGTTAAACAATAATTGAACATTATTTAAACAAATTTAATAAGCAAGTGCATTGCTTGGCTGTTTTTCAATAAATTAGTTTCGTTTCTTAAATCAGAATCAACTAAAAATATGTTACCAAAAGCCTTTTGCAATGACAATTTACAGTTAGACAATAATTGTATATTGTTTAAACAAATTGAATAAACAAATATATTGTTTGGCAATTTTTGAATAGATAAACTTCGTTTTTTTCAACAATTATTGTTTAACTGCGAATCATCATAACAATAGACTATCTCTGAGATGTTTGTAGTTGATTCTGCTGAAAAAACAGAATTTTCGTATTGAAAAATGCTGAAATAATTAATTTGTTAACTAAATTTGGTTAAACAATAAGCAATTGATTTATTAAATTTGTTTAAATAACACGCGATTGTTGTTTCAGTGCAAACTATCACAGCAGAAATGGTGTGAAATATTTATAGCTAATTCTGCTGAAAAAGCTAAATCTATCTAATTAAAAATGCCTTAATTTTGTATTTGTTTATTAAATTGTGATAAACAATTAGGAATTGATGTTTAATATCTTCTAATTTTAAGTTAACATTATTTTATTTCCATTTTTTCCTGAAAATATTGGTTTAGTGCATTTAAATTTGGCAAATAAAGAAGATATAACTTCTGTTCACTAATTTGTTTATATCAATTTAAATTTTTGTTTTATTACATTAATACTGCTGGACGTCATTTTCAATGAATTTTTGACCCGACGTGGACCATTTTCGGTAAAATAACAAATTTTTTGACTAAATGGCAGTCTTGAAAAGTCAAATTTTTTTTATTTTGTTTATTAAATAAAAAAATTTTGAAAAATTTTTTCAAAAATGTCCTCCGTTGTAACGATGCGGAATTTAGTACACTTTAATTTTTAAAAGAAAGTCCAAATAGGATGAGTGGCTAAGTCTGAAAATTGATTTGTCCACAGACGCTTTTTTTGCCGTACTGTGCTACAGTCCGTTGAAGTTGAGGCCTCAAAAAAAAGTAGCTTGACGATGAGTATAGTCCAGGCTCTCCAAGGAATCTGAAAGAAAAAACTCGACAAAATTCTTGAAAAACATGTTTGTATCTATCGTAGGTACTAGATTTAAATAAAAATATTAAAAATTTTCAAAATGACGGACATTTGAAGATAATTCAAATTTTTTCATTTTTTTTCTTCGATTAATGGGCCATAACTTTTTTAAAAATTCATATTTAAATGAAATGCTAGTAGAAACGATAGGCACACGTTTTCTAAATATGTGTACAAAACGACGACCCAATTGGTTAATTAGTTTTTGAGATATCGTGCTCATCGTCAAGCTA
Source organism: Euceroptres primus (assembly GCA_037177015.1). Classification (NCBI taxonomy): domain Eukaryota; kingdom Metazoa; phylum Arthropoda; class Insecta; order Hymenoptera; family Figitidae; genus Euceroptres; species Euceroptres primus. Next base: position 8,997 of record JBAGKK010047326.1, read on the forward strand.
CTTTTTTTTGAGGCCTCAACTTCCACGGACTGTAGCGCCACCATTTTCTTTATTTTTATAAAAAAATTGTTTTTTTAATTCAAATGTATGCTAATATAGAGAAAAAGTTTTGACATTAATATTGCTTTTCTACTTTCTTAAAAAAAAGCCGAGAAAATGATACAAAAAAGTGCCTATCACTAGAATACCCATTTAATGTCTAAAAAATTTCAAAATGGCAAAGTTTTTAAAGTAAAATTTGCAAAATACTAATTTTTCCCTTAAAATTTATAAATATTCCTAAAAAATGTAAATATTTCGATATGTTAACTTAAAAAAATATGTATCCCCTTATTTTTCTCGTATAAAAACATATTTCATTGGCAAAGCCAATTCTGAACAGGTCACCCGCCGGCCTGCTTGATTTGAAATGGATTCGGTCATTTCACATTTGGCTTTAGGGTCATATTTTCACACAAGACAACCATCAATTACATTTTAATGGGGCAATTACAATCTGGTTGATCCGATTTATTTACTCTTACGGCTCTACGACCACTCTGAATTACCTTAACCATACGTAATCGCGATCATCGAATGCCCATCTTGTATAGGAAAAAACGCATTATATCCTGTGCGATAGGATCTTTTTTTTGCTCTCCTCTTTTTATTGGCTCTTAATGATCGATTCTCGATAAAGATGTTGAATTCAAGGCCGATTGGTCCACCCAAGCGCAGTAAGGATTGCCTAGCTAGCATAATAGTTGCCTGCAACCGACGATAGATCAATCACTAAGCCCTTGCTCTTCTCGCGGGAGGACTGCTTTATTTTATCTTGGAGAACTTTACGTTTCAGTTAGCAGCTCGGTCATCGCATCGGCAGTCGTAAATATCCTTTAATCGTTTTATTTGCTTATCGATCCGTCGACGCTCGCTGTTACACACCTTACTCTCGATTTATAGTTTAATTGCAGTAGCACGAGAGTACCTGGTTTTATATGCCATAAGCTACATGGCACTTAAACCTTACAAGTGTCGATGTGCATGTGAATTATAGGAGGAATAATATGGGAAGTATTTTGCATATCATAGAAAACGATGGTGAAAAAATTGTTCGGAATCCACTCCATGAAAATGATATAACGAGTAAAAAGTCCATATAAGCTTAGCTTAGTTTTAACTATAAGTTGTAATAGTCTTAACAATCGTATCGATGCGAATCTTTATTTTAGTTAGAGTTTAAGACTTTTTCTGTAATAAAG
>JBAGKK010047337.1:0-10236 GCA_037177015.1 Euceroptres primus
TTTTCGCCGGGAGCGCCGTCTACAATTAGTTCCTCGAACTATACCCCGTGCCGCATCTAGGCTTATAATATCTTTGTCGGGGGAAGGACGAGATTTGCACCGAAGATTTTTTCAAATCAAAATCAAACCCCAAATCCAGAAAATTCTTTTAAAATGAAAAAAATACTCTAAAAATCAACATTCGCATTAGCTCACACTTTTTTTGAATGATGTAATAAAAAACAAGGCTACATTACCATAAATGGATAGTAAAAATTACAGTTTTATCGACGGATTCAAAAATAAAGCAACATTAAAATCACACAACCAAAGACATAACACACAACGTTTACAATTTGTTGAATTTGTATTATATTAAATTCATTGATTAAAGTGCTGCTGCAGCATATAAATGAATAATTAACTAACTTAAATAATGTGTAGTGTATTTTTTTCTTAAAAAGAATGGCTGACCCAAAAGAATCTAGCGGAACTTCATTAGCTTTTGTAAGTAATAATTTTGTAACCTAACCTCTGATGTTTAGTACATATCAGGTATTTTAGCCCGAATATTGCTGAATTACTCGAATGAATATAGATTTATTAACGATTACTTTAACAGTTTTTAATGTAGGCTGATTATTATGTACTTCCTACAGTTTTTTGTAAACCCCGGTCAAAAAGAGGTTATGTACTTACAAACGAATGCTAAAAACTTGTAAGCAAATGTAATGAAAAAAGTATATAGAGGTATAGAATTTAATTGATTAATATTTATTTTTAATACTTAATACTCTTTAAATTATTATTACTCTTTAAAATAATGAATTAAAATAAAAGTACCACTATAAGCACTATAATATACTGTATGATCCATCATGAATATACTGCAATTTTTCAGTTGCAAAATGAAGAAGATTTACCTTATGAAGAGGAAATATTACGGAACCCTTTCTCGGTAAAGCACTGGCAGAGATACATTGATCATCTCAAATCTACAAAAAGTCCTAATTTGAATATCGTGTACGAACGAGCTCTCAAAGAATTACCAGGAAGGTAGGCAAAACAAATTATATCTCAATTTTCTAATCTTGACGGGAAATTTCTAAACAATAATCAAAAATAATATTTCAGTTATAAACTATGGAACAATTATCTACGTTTGCGAGTTAAAAAACTGAAAGATCAAGTAAAAGGAAATGTTGAGCATCCACTGTATGAAGATGTTAGCAATGCTTTCGAAAGAGCCTTGGTGTGGATGCACAAAATGCCTCGGATATGGATAAATTATTGCACTTTTATGACAGAACAAGGCTTCATAACGAAAACTCGGCATGTATTTGATAAAGCCCTCAGAGCGTTACCCATCACCCAGCATCATAGAATTTGGCCGCTCTATCTGAATTTCGTAAAACTGCACAATATTCCAGAAACTGCTGTGCGGGTCTTTAGAAGATATCTTAAGGCAAGTAACTTATCCGACATTGAAGACATTTATAAACGTTTCTTTTTGAAAACTGGATGTTTATTAACGCGGTTTTTTTCAGATGGCACCAGAGGATACAGAAGATTATATCGAGTACCTGATTTCAATAGATAGATTGGATGAAGCAGCAACCCAACTTGCACATATAGTTAATCAAGACGATTTCGTGTCAAAACATGGGAAATCTAAGCATCAGTTGTGGTCCGAGTTGTGTGATTTAATATCTAAACATCCAACTCAGATAAAAACACTCAATGTCGATGCTATCATCAGAGGTGGGCTTCGACGTTATACTGATTCACTGGGTTCGTTGTGGAATTCTTTAGCGGATTATTACATTCGCAGTGGACTTTTCGAAAGGGTACTTCTAATCACATTATTTTTAAAATCCATAATTCCAAATGTTTCAAGCTGAGTTAATTTTATAATTTTTTAGGCTAGAGATATCTATGAAGAAGCTATACAAACCGTTAAGACTGTTCGAGATTTTACCCAAGTTTTCGATGCGTATGCACAATTTGAAGAGCTTAGCTACAAGAAAGTATTGGAAGAAAACGTGAATAATTCCAATCTAACGGAAGAAGGTAAAAGTTATAAGCACTGTCAATAATCAGGGTGTCTAGCGATCAGGCCATTTAAAATTTCTGGAGTTTTTCCCGGTCAATTTTTATTCCCCGATCAAGTTAAAAATGTGTTTTTGAGATTTTTCAAAGTGAACATATACATAGAAAAGGGAATTTTAACATAATATACATATACAAAATTTATATCCTAAAGAAGATAATTATTTATTTACACATGCCAAACTTATGTTTAATCACAGACTGAAGTGATAAATATTAATCGAAATTATTATTATGTCATATTATTCTTATATATATTATATATTATATTATTATTATATCATAAATTCCCGGTCCGCTAGACACCCTGATTAATATCATCTTGAATTACATAAACCCAAAATGCTAACTTTAAACATCTTGCAGATGAAATAGAAGAGGAGTTGAGACTCGCACGGTACGAAAATCTTCTAGAAAGAAGACTGTTGTTACTTAATTCTGTAATGTTGAGACAAAATCCTCACAATGTTCAGGAATGGCACAAGAGAGTAACGCTGTACGAAGGACAGCCGCACGAGGTAATAAGCGTCACTTTATCATGCTTAAAGGTTAAGAAATAATTTGTTATTAATTATTAAATTCAAAACTATTTTAAAAAATTTCAGATTATTAATACGTACACCGAGGCAGTGAGCACAGTTCAACCTCAATTAGCCGTAGGAAAATTGCACACTTTGTGGGTAGCGTTTGCTAAGTTTTATGAAAAAAATGGTCAATTGCCAGATGCAAGAGTTGTATTTGAAAAAGCGACTCTCGTTGAATATTTGAAAGTAGACGATCTCGCATCAGTCTGGTGCGAATGGGCAGAAATGGAAATTAGGCACAAGTAAGCTTCATTTTTTAAATAGTACCTATAAAAAGATTCAATGTACTTATATTAATATTTCGTTTCTTTTAGCAATATTACGGAGGCTTTAAAACTCATGCAAAGGGCGACTGCTATGCCTTCTCGAAAAGTTGCGTATCACGATGAAAACGAAACTGTGCAGATGAGATTATATAAATCTTTAAAAGTGTGGTCTATGTACGCAGATTTTGAAGAAAGCTTCGGAACTTTTAAAGTACGTTGAATTGAAGTAGTAATAATTTATTCCAAATATTTAAAGTAATAACTTTTGTTTATATTCATTTTTGTTTACAGATGTGCAAAGCAGTCTACGACAAAATAATCGATCTAAAAATTGCAACACCTCAAATCATCATAAACTATGGAGTGTTTTTGGAAGAGAACAACTACTTTGAAGAAGCTTTTAGAGTAAATATAATCTTGTATTTTTATGAAAATAATCGAATGTTGTTTACATAGGGAATTCTTTATATGTACAAAAATTTTTTTGCAGGCTTACGAAAAAGGTATTGCTCTCTTCAAATGGCCAAATGTTTATGATATATGGAATACGTATCTTCAAAAGTTTAAAAAACGATACGAGGGTACAAAATTGGAACGAACACGAGATTTATTTGAACAGTGTCTTGAGCATTGTCCTCCAAAGTATGCTAAAAGTAAGTTGAATTAGAACTTAACTAAAATTGTTGTACTTGGAATTGTTTGCATATTGTAAAATTTCAGAGAAAGGAGTTTAGTAGGATTAGTTACTTATATATGTAATAAAATCACCTAATAACCGCTATTTATTAACCGTTACTTAATATCATATTTTTCTAGATTTATATTTGTTGTATGCAAAATTAGAAGAGGATTATGGCCTAGCAAGGCATGCAATGTCAGTATATGAACGCGCTACAAATGCTGTCCTTCCCGAGGAGAAATTTGAGGCATGTAAACTTACTTCGCAATCATGAAAGAATTGAATTGTATTATGCACTTTATAATACTTAAAATTGTTTTTAGATGTTCAACATATACATTCAAAAGGCTGCGAGCATTTATGGTGTTCCTCAAACTCGATCAATCTATGAAAAGGCTATTGAAGTTTTGAATGAGGAAAATACGAGAGAAATGTGCCTGCGCTTTGCAGAAATGGAAACGAAATTGGGAGAAGTGGATCGTGCGAGAGCAATTTACGCATATTGTTCACAAATATGCGACCCGAGGGTAAGTAATAATTTTAAAAGACTTAAGAATTCTTTGTAATTATGTTACAGAGTTTATACTTATAGATTGATTTTTTAATTAGACGACATCAAACTTTTGGCAAGTCTGGAAGGAGTTCGAGGTTCGACATGGAAATGAAGACACGATGCGTGAGATGCTGAGGATAAAACGTAGCGTGCAAGCCAAGTATAATACAAATGTGAATATGATGGCTGCCCAGATGCAGAACAGTGCGACCAATCAAGCCACTGTATCTATGGATGCAATGCGTTTATTAGACACCAGAGCATCGGGTAAGTTTATCCTATACCTTTTACAGGGTGTCTACTCACCCTGGAAAACCTGGAATTGTCAGGGAATTTTTCTATACACTCGTCGCGCGTCTATATTCCGCTCCTGAACTAGCCGGCTTCAAGGTTCTTCAAGCTTCTGTCGCGACAGCGCCATCGCTCGAACAGACAGGGCTGCCAGAAGTTGTTTACATCGCGACTCTCTGCGCATTTACTTTTGTACGTTCAGAGACTATATATGCAGTCCTGAGTGTTGAAATAAGAGTGCTCGCTCGAAGCTTTAAATCCGATGATTTATAGCGTCCGCGAACTCGCCGTCTACCCCCCGAGCCCAGCCAGTTTACGCGCGACGAGTGCCCCTGGAGAAACTTGGAAATGTCAGGGAATTTTTTTCAAAGTCAGAGAATTTTTTCAAGCGTACTGAAATTTTTTAAAATTATAACAAAATTAAATAACGATATTTACAATGACTGGAAAATATATTGTTCGTAATAAGCTCGTGACATTATATACGTATTCCGACTTAAATTGAACGCGGGAGGGAAAAACACGAAAAGCTTTGGAGATAAAAGAACTTCGAGCGAAACGTAGGAAAATTATGGAACAAGCACAAAAAGAAGCCATCGCACTCAAAGAAAAAATTGCAGAAATAAAAAATTAACTAGAACAGAATATATTTAAGAAAATATTTCAATGTTTTATTCCTAACGTTATTTCTTTATATTTAAATGTTTTATTCCTAACGTTATTTTCTTTATAAACATTGTTTCGTTCGTAAACGAAGAGAAGTTATTTAATTTGACTGTGTTTTTTCTCTATTACATGTATGTAGATTTTGTCACAAAACACCATAAGTACTCTTATAGCATAACGTATTAAATAAACATTATTTTGAAATATATCTGCTATTTCACTGTTTTATCATCCGTCATATTTTTTTCTAAATTTAATAAATAATTATAATTTAAACATTCACATATGGATAACAAATAGGGTTACTAATTATTAGATAATGCTTTAATGGGGATGGGGGTGTTATAAAATTCCGTATTACATACTTGAATGGCCAAAAAATGATACTAAAATAATCTAGAAATACCTGGAAAAGTCAGGGAATTTTTTTCAGGATTTAAGTAGACACCCTGTTTAATTAGTAATGTAGACACAATTCCTTACTTTAATCATTATCATTATTCTATTTCAGAGGTTGCTCCTCCACCTGGACCCAAAGAATCCATAAAGTTTGTACGAGGTGCAACTGAAGGAGGCAAAACGACAGAACCTCAGGTCACCAATCCCGATGAAATTGATATTGACATGGACATGGACGATGACGAGGCAGAAGAAAACGGTGCTGAAGCAGAAGGTAAGAAAACTATTTGTCAAATTATTACAATTTATTTATTTTACACAATTGAGACAAGTGTTTAAAGGAAATTCTTTTCCTTTCAAAGCATTTTGACAAATCGACGCTTGAATTTTTGTTATAGATATTCCAATAGAAAAACAAGCCATTCCGTCGCAGGTATTCGGTAGTCTACATAAAAAAGAAGAAGATGATAGTTCACTTTAAGTGCCTAGTCTGTTATATTTTAAATAAACATTTTTTAAAACAATTATTTGTTTTATAATTTATAATATATTGTAAGTATATTGGAAATTGTCCAGAATCTTTAGATTTCAATGTAAGAGATTTTAAAGAATATATCGTAAGCGACACATGACCTTTTGTATATTACTTCTTTAGAAGATCAGAAGTATAGTACTACTCGTGTACATGCGTTTACTTGAATGCACCGGCTATTTATGTGTTTTTTAAAATATGTATATTTAAGGTTATTCGCTTTATTTTTTAAACAAGTAAAACAGTAGAAAGAGAGTTTTTTTAAATTTCTGAATATTTTGAAACCTATTGTCACGGAAAAATTTCCGTAAGAAGAACTTATTGTTACGGAAATTTTCGTAACAATAGCCTATTATCTCGGAAAATTTTCCGTAAGAATAACTTATTGCTACAGAAATTTTCGTAACAATAATCGATTGTCACGGAAAAATTTCCGTGGGATTAGCCTATTGTTATGGAAATTTCCGTATCAATAGGCAACCAAAATTTCCTAAGAGTTTTTACGGTGAGGGGTTGATTATTGCAAAATGCGAGCAAAATGTATAATTTTTCATTATTTATTTATGACGTCACTTTTTACTCCCTAATACCGCCTGTATTATAATTTTATGCACAGAAACTATTGTCCGAATTAGTTTTCGTCTCAAGTAAATGTATCTCATAGCTTATTATTCCTAATCTTATCCTTCGATATATAAAAAAAAAAAAACTAGAATATCAAATCTAAAGGTTACAGACAATTGCCTATGTACTGCATTATCTTGATCATTTCAAACCAACGTTTTAGTTTTAAAGTAAGATTAACTATATATCTCAACTGTATTGTATACATGTGTAAGCGTGGTGTTTCAAAATTATTTACATATAGGTAAAATACACCTGTAACACAACAATCGAAAGCACTTGTTCGAAGGACCCAAGGAAAAACGTGCACTTGACTGAAGCATCATAACGACGAACAAAAGAATTTTATTTTTAATGTATATCTGATCTATACAGTATAAAAACACATTATGCAACTTATTTACAACATATGTATTTCTACGCATCAACGCGTATAGTATACAAATATTTGTTTAATATTTCTGTTCAAAAAACGCTTGATACTTCCTTCTGTACTCACACAAAAAAAAGATCACAAATCTAAACATTACATTTTTACAAGATCCCCCTTGAAAAACATGCCCCAAGGTTTTATGTGATCATTTTATATTCCTCGGTTTTTTTTGTAATTCTCTTGAAATTTCAATTCAACTATCAATCTACTGGAAAAACCATGGAATAAAAATAGTCACGCAGACACGTTAGTACCTTTGTTTTTAGACTCCTGATATAGTCACTGAAAGCGAAAAACTTTTTTTAAACACAGAATTCAGACTGGTTCAAAATTTCACTTGGCCGTAAAAGATATTTTTACGCATTGTTTAATTAATTTTCGATACTAATAACAATCATTCTTAGGCAGTTTTAGAGGTGACTAAAAGTCTCAATTATTCCCAAAAATCGAATTCTATATTAACTGGGAGTGAGCAATGCCTGAAAAGTACTAGCGAAAAGCAAATCTCCAGTTCTTAATAATCAGAAGCAGTCTCTCATGAATACAAAGACAAGTTTAGAATATATTATATCACATAACGCGGCGGATTTATAAAATGAAGATCGTTGTATACTTCCGAATCGTCAATATCTGGCTGTCCTTGTATCGTCGTTTGCTCCTTACGAATTCCTCCAAACACAATTAATTCCCCTCGTCCAAGAACAAGCGAATAAAGTATTCTTTCGTCAGGGCCGGACTGTCCATTTTGCTTCAATGACACCCAAGACGCGGAGCACTCGTCGTACAATACATTTGCAATGTCCAGAACAAATATAGCCAAAGTATTCTCAGTTTTCTTGGAAATTTTCGACTGAATTTTTCGATTCTGAATTCTCTCCTCCATCCGACGTAATGACTCTAGTTGACGTTGTCTGTTGGCACTCGAACTCGTACGAACTGGTTCGTCTCGAAAAGCTGCCATGCTCAAATTGCTATCGTTGTAAAAGGACATCCTTTTTGGAAGCGTTGGATTCGTTGGATTCGAGTGACCATTATTACGACCAGAGACTAATCTCGAAAATGTTCCATGTCGCCCATTAACATTTTCGTCTCTATCCAATTCATGCGGTGGATTTCTTTGTCTGCAAGAATTAAACAACTCATTAGTTTCTAAAATTTAGGATGTCTCTTTATAATTTTGGTACCTTTCGTACAATGGAACTGGATTAGAAGGTTGTGGCCGTTGACAAGTGACTTTTGTTAAAGATATGCTCATGTCATTCGGTTGAGACGGGCGCTTACTTTTGCTCAAAACAATTATGTAATTTCCTACTTTACACGCTTGGTGACACCAAATACGCGTTGGTGCACACTCAGTGTGTCGCATGTTTATCTTTTTCCAGGTCCACGATGGACCTTCCATTGTCAATAACCACGCGTCGTTCATTGCAACATTTGGTCCGATGCAACCGCCTGAAAAATTTGTCTCAGTTTAGCTATCAGTCTAAACTCTAAATCCAAGGTTAAAAGAAAATTTACCCAGAACCAGGAGATGCTTAACACTAAGTTCAATTTGCGATTGCCCGTAACGTGGTTGTGGTTTCAGATTGGACGTGGTTTGCTTGTGCCAGCAATACGTATCCAGATTTAAGCACCAGACATCATTTGAACTATCCCAGAAGAAAGTTACTTAGGTTTTACTGTTCACAAACGTTCACTCATTTATACAGACTTACCTATAACCGTTGCAAACTCCACCAAAGACAACCATCAAGTTTCCGTGAATTGATGCAGAATGTGCGGAAGTTGGAGGAGGACTCTCCAAAGCATTGATGGCACTCCAACGATTCGACTCGATTGAGTAGACATGTAATTCGTTAAATAATTTCCATTGCTGAAATCAAATTGACAGAAGGTAAACAAATTTTACAAATAAGTAAGTTCACTTTTTGATAACAGTTATAAAGTAATATGAAATATACCTGGTGCACAGGATATGGCGATGGGTGAGACCAGCCTCCAAAAAGAATAAATTTCTTTTTGTAATGTAACATAGTGGCACAAGCTTTCGGAGATGGATAACTTCCCATAGTAATTGGCCTTTCCCATTTTCTACTATCCAAGTCCAATTTCCACAAATCATTGAAAGTGGTACAAGTGGCAGTGCATCCACCAAAAACGAACATGGAGTTTTCGTAAGTACATGCCGAATGTGAATGCCTTTTGCCTATCGTTGGCACCCAGTGAGACGATAATGAATTCCAAAATAAGGAACCGTAGGCAACAGATTTTTGGAAATGCGCCTCGCTATGATCCATAACATCTGTAAAAATGCGATATATTGTTACAAAAATATTGCGAGAAGGGTGCTGGACAAGACAAAGACATCTGAATACTAAGGAGATTGAGAAAACAAAATCTGATACACACTTTTAGTGGCGCGATACCATCTCTTTGATACGAACATACATTCCTGCAGATCTTTATAAGGCGGTATAAGACTTAAAATATACTCCAAAATTTCGTCAGGAAGGTCGTCGATTTTGCATTGCATGCTGAAGTTGGTTGATTTAAACACACTCAAGAAATACAAGGGCTTTTGAAACTTTTGAACAAAGCAGAAAGCCGCATTCCTTTTTTATGTAACCTATATTTATAAGACAAAATCGTGTAGGAACTGAATGTCAATTTTTGTTGATTTTTAGAGGGTTTATGTCCATCGATAAATGTAATATATGTGCATTCGTTATCATCATATCGAAAATAAAGCGTTTTTAATTATGTTCCTTTCACTTGAAACGATAAATTTGACATATGTCGACGGCCATTTTTGTATTTACAAACAATCAAAAATTGCGCATGCGCAAATGACTACCGCTCTCTAGCGGAAAATTTTATAATTAGGATTCGTCTCTGTCATCATTGTCAATCATTGTGATGATCCGATGCGTTTACAAGTAAAAGCAACGTTGAGGACCTCTGGTGAGCGCGGCAAAATGCTTAAAATACGATTCAAAATGAAAATATACAGTCGGACCTCCACCATGTAATAATTTCCGGGGGATTACCAGGGTTGTGTAAGTAAAATACCCGAGGTAAATTACATGGTTTTTTACAGTAATTTACCAGGTATTTTACGTCC
>JBAGKK010047344.1:0-10236 GCA_037177015.1 Euceroptres primus
TATATATAAATTCAAAATAAAGGTTGTGAGCACAAATTTCAAAAATTTTATCCCCTCTACCTCGAAGAGTTTTTGACTAAAGTGATGCATCTTTTTTGTGAAAAGTATCATCTAATAGGAGTGCAGCTCTCTAAATCTAAATTAATCAAAAACTACTAATGAAATAGCGAGAGGTCGTGTACCAATTGAATTAGTAAAAATTTCTACTAATAATTAGTGAAAAACTACTAAATATTAGTAGAAATGCTAATAATGACTAATAATTAGTAGAAAACCACTAATTACTAATAATGGGTAGAAAACTACTAATGACTAATAATTAGTAGAAACTACTAATTACTAATAATTAGTAGAAAATTACTAATTACTAATAATTAATAGAAAACTAATTATTAGTAGAAATGCTTACTAATTCAATTGGTGGAAGAACTGAATTACCAACTGAATTAGTAAGCATTTGTACAAATTATTAGTAGTTTTCTACTAATAATTAGTAGTTTTCTAGTTATTGTTAGAAGAAATTTTTACTAATTCAATTGGTGGACGACTTCTTGCTATTTAATTATTAGTTTTTGACTAATTCAGATTTAGAGAGTGGGTCCCGAAATTCTAAAAAATTTGAGGTTTCTGCAGCTTGCAAAGTTTCTGAAGCACAGAAAAGTTTAAATTGTCAGACCCAAAATTTTTCAACGTACAATATAATCCAGGGTTGCTGCAAGATCTGAAAAACCTGGAAATGTAATGGAATTTTGAAAAAGTTCTGAAAGCCTGGAAAAGTCATGGAATTTAAAAAAAATGATTGGAATTTTTTCAGCTGCACCTCCTTTAAAGTCTTAATAATTATTTTCGTATTTCGCTGAGGATTTTAAAATTGCAAAATGATAGGAATTCAATAATTTATTATTGAAAAGCCCTTTACATTTACATTTATTAATCACAGTACCAGAAATGGTTGGCAAATTAGTTTGCGACCAGTAGAATATTGAATTGAATTGAATTTTGCCAAAATTAGACCTGGAAAATCTGGAAACGACCTGTAATTTTGAAATTGGACTTCTGCAGCAACTCTGTCAATAACTTTACTTGCCAATAAAATTAATATGAAAACTTGTCATTCCTCTAGCTCTCTAGCACTTCCGGAAACCTATGTGTTCACCCACTATTATATAGGGACACACTAAATCATAGGACATTATTTTAATTTGCAGCAATATTATTTTAATCTGATGTGGATCATTATTCTATTATCACAGTCTTTTTTTTCCTATTTCTCAGATTGCAGCACTCGGGGATTTTCTGTAAATGCTTTCCGAATGGATTAGAGGGTTGAAATTAATTAATTAACAATTTCTGATACTTGAAATCATTTTGATCTCGGAATTTGTTTATTTTTAAGAAATTTTTTAAGAGAATAGGTAAAAAAAGGTGAGTTTCAGACGGATCAGGGGGTTGAAGATTCGATAGGTAATTCCGTTTATCAAAAGCGACACTTTTTTCCATTGAAAAGTTTGTGGTCAGAAAAATTAGGTATTTTTTTAGCAAATTTTTAACATTTGGAGGTAAAAACGGAGGTGTCCTGAAGATTTAGAAAGATGAAACTTCCTTTATACTATTTTTCTTGGCAAATTTTAGGCGATAACTTTTTTTTTTAAGGGTAGATTATCAAGATAATAACAGCTTTTACTATTTGCAAATATCATTCGACATCGTGTATTTTGGCTTCAAAGGAAAACTATATAAATTTTGTTTAAAAAACTAAAATTACAATTTTATAAATCTCAGGGATAACTTTTACACAAGTTTCATCTCTGCTGACCCTCATCACTTTTAATCTCATAGTAGATTAGCTTATGAAGCAAATAGAAAAAGTCACTCATTAAAGAGTTAATATTAAAAACACACACTAAAAACTAGTCATACTTTTAGAGCTAAATTCAGGATGGAAACAGTTCGGGCGAAAAAACCACCCGACTTCAGTTTAGTCCGCGAATCCCGAATAAAAGAAGTACGATTTCTGAATCAAAATAGAATGATTGTGGATGAAAGCAGAATCGAATCTGATATCATTTTGCAACCTGAAGTTGGTCAGATATCATATAGATTAACCAAAGATCACATGTGTACTTCCATATTGACACAGCCCACTGTTTTGATTTTCAATGTAGAATGATACTTTGACCTTAGCTTAATCAACTGACACTAGGAATATGTCTCAGAAGCGAAGGGAACTGAAAGAAATTTAACAAAACTTGTACTTTACGAAAATTAGTTTGGGCAGTTTTTTCACCTAACCACCAATTTTTCACAGTTTTTTACAATAAAATTTATGAAATTGTTAAGACGTGAACTATTTTTAGGAACTAGTTCATTGAAGTGTACTTTCTTCGGGAAAATGATCGAAAAGTTGGAGAAATGTACTTTATGAAAGTTGCAGATTAGATTGAAATAATTGTTTAGAATTATGTGGGATAACTTTTTTATTATTCAATCGTTAAAGTTCTTTTTCAGTTTTATTTGTTCATAATTTCATTAAGAATACGATTCAGAACTTCACTCTATAACTTCAAACTACTACTCCAAAAAGTAAGTGATGTTTCTCAAAGCAGACCACTTTGTCGATTATAACAAAAACCGATATTTGATTATTATTTGAAAAGTTATAATATATAACTACTGCCTTATGTTAATCTTTATGTTGTTACCGAGCTTTTTGAAACAAAATCTCGTTAACTTTCAAATGAAATTTAATTTTTTTTCAATTAAAACTTCAACTGCGATTTTTTCGAAATACTGGTTCGCAGACTTCCAACTTTGAAAGTGTCTCACATCCTCATTTTTGAAGCTAGAGGGTTCGATTTTTTTTTAAATGTTGAGAATTCATCTGGGAATATGGTATAACTCCATATCGACAAAGTGGTATGTGGAATTGAAATGGACGTAAACATATGAGAACGCCTAAAAAAGCATTAAAAGGATTGAAAGGAAAGGCTAGTTTTTACTGTAAAAATTTGAAATATTGAATTTAAATTTCGAGTCCTAAAAATATTTTTTTTTATTACAGGCAGGCGCGATGCGACAGCCGAGAGCCTAAGCGAGAGGCCTCCAAAATGGGACCCAACCGACGAATGAAAGGACCCCTGCATTTACCTAGGACCATGGCAGATTTGTCTTTGCTACTGTTAACCTTGCTCCTACCGATCACTCGATCGGAATCGGCTGTGGGTCCAGTAAACAACGATCTAGATCTCGTCCCCGGAGTGGTATCATCTTCATCATCTTCATCGTCCTCTTCATCTTCTTCCGTCGTTGGGGTCATTCCCGGAAGTGGTACAAACACAGGAAGTTTGGGTGGACCTGTAGCAGGAAGTGGACCTGGTCATTCGATGATCGGAAACCACCCTGCAAGTGGACCAAATCATGGAACCGGAAGATGTGAAGAAATCACAATACCCATGTGTAGAGGAATAGGATACAATTTTACAGCCATGCCTAACGAGTTGAATCATGACACCCAAGAGGAAGCAGGTTTGGAGGTTCACCAGTTTTGGCCCCTTGTCGAAATCAAGTGTTCACCGGATTTGAAATTTTTCCTCTGTTCGATGTACACGCCTATTTGTCTACCAGAGTACAATAAACCTCTGCCAGCTTGTAGAAGTGTTTGTGAACGTGCAAGAACTGGATGTGCTCCTTTGATGCAACAATATGGATTTTCATGGCCAGAGAGAATGGCCTGTGAGAGGTTACCAATGCAGGGGGATCCTGATAACCTCTGCATGGACCAGGACAACCGAACCAGTTCCTCTGAAGCAGCTGGACCAGCGAGCCATGCACCAGTACCAGCAGCAGCTCCACCCAGGCCAACAAGACCGTCAAAAACCACTCAGCCACCAAAATGCAAACCTGGGAAGAATCAAAAAAACTGTCAAAATCCCCCGGGGGAAAGGGGAAGAGAGTGCGCGTGCAGGTGCAGAGCACCACTCGTTCACATACCCCTGGGGGCATCGGGATCCAGCCCTGCGTTCCATGGAACAGGAGCCACCGCCGCCAGAATTCCATTGTCGGGTCTCGTCCCCGCTCAAAACCAAGAGATTGCGGGAGTACCGGATTGCTACATTCCCTGCCACGGGGCCTTCCTCACGACGGAAGAAAGAGGGTTCGCGGCCGTCTGGCTGGCTGTGTGGAGCGGCCTCTGCGCGGCAAGCACCCTCACCACCATAACCACTTTTCTGATTGACACCCATCGCTTCAAGTATCCCGAGAGACCTATAGTCTTTCTCTCAGCCTGTTACTTCCTTGTTTCCTTGGGGTACCTGGCTAGAAGCTTCTTAGGACACGAGGAAATTGCCTGTGATGGACCAATACTACGTTCCGGAGCCCAAGGTCCAGGAATGTGTGTAATGGTCTTCCTGATGATCTACTTTTTCGGCATGGCCTCTTCCGTCTGGTGGGTCATCCTCGCTTTCACCTGGTTCCTGGCCGCGGGACTTAAATGGGGAAATGAAGCCATCGCCTCTTACTCCCAGTACTTCCACTTAGCAGCCTGGCTCGCACCTACTGCTCAGACTGTTTGGGCCCTCCTAGCAGGTGGAGTAGCCGGAGATCCTATCGCCGGAGTCTGCACTGTGGCTCCAGAAGGAGTGAGGACCTTCATCCTAGCACCACTTCTAGTCTATCTTCTTCTGGGAACAAGCTTCCTGCTCGCAGGATTCGTCAGCCTCTTCAGGATCCGTTCAGTAATCAAGAGGCAACCAGGAGCTAAAGCAGACAAACTTGAGAAACTAATGATACGCATCGGCGTCTTCTCTGTTTTGTATACTGTACCAGCGACTTCTGTTCTTGCCTGCCACCTCTACGAGTCAACAATGAGAAGCGAATGGCTAGACTCCCTTGCTTGTCCTTGTCGCCCCCGAACAAGGCCCATGTACTCCGTCTTGATGCTCAAATACTTCATGGCCCTCGCAGTGGGCATCACCTCCGGTGTTTGGATCTGGAGTGGCAAAACTTTGGATTCCTGGCGAAGACGATGGCGACGAGTCTTCGGAGATGGTGTCGCAGTTGGTGCTGGTGGAATAAGTGGCGTCACAGGCGTCAGTGGACTCGGTAATGTCTCAGGTGTCAAGGGTATCGTAGGACGCTCATCTGCTCCTCACTATCCACCTCCTTCAGGTCCAGGAAGCGCTCTTCTTCCACCGGGAAGTGTTGCTAGCGCCTCTCAACATCACCTTCATCATCATGTCTTTAAGCAACAGCCACTCTCACACGTATGACGTCACCAGTCGGCGGGAGGGGACATGAGCACCGCAGGCTGCGAATCGCAGCAACAGGAAAGACCTTCTGCTTTGAGCAACTACGGGCCCATTTAGCCCTTCGCGTCGGCCTCCCGAAGGCATACACCGCACACCGCACCGCACACGCCACATTCGGCAGCCACTGTCTACTCCAGGAGATCACTTGCTTCCACGGGACCTCTCACACCCGCTCATGGACTGGCTCCGTCTTATACTCAGGCAACAGAGGTGTAGGGAATCTGCGGTTCTGGGTTCCGACATCTTCTAAACAATGCAACAAAGGGCTTGGAAAGCTCCTTTTCAACGGGAAGAAAACAAAATGATCTAAAGACATGTAAGATTTATTATCTTAAACAAGTGGCAATTTCACGCTATCGAATGTAGTGTCTCAATAGTTTCGTCACGAAGTTATAGTTGAAATAATAAATCTTACATCTAAACTTTTGGCAAAGGTATCTTCAACAATCGTTAAAGATTACACTGATCAACAGCCATTTTCCTGCAGGGTGGACAGTAACTTTTCTAGGGTAATTTGAGCCCGCTGAATCCAGAAATGACTATTATTTTACTCAATCAGCTCTTGTTTTGCGAGATATCGCAAAAACCCGTTTTTCGCGATATGCAAAAATTCGAATAGGGGAGAGTGACCGGAACTGGATAGGTTCCCGGCCTGAACAATACGTAAAAATTGAATTAAATGAACTGGAATAATTTTTTGTAAGTAAAATTATGAAAAAGAGATTTTTTTATTTTACAATTTACCACTTATTTTCCGTTTTAAAATCAAAAAATTAAAAAATGTGTTTTAGACATGAAGTCGTAAATTTTCCCCTCTGATAATTTCGTCATTTTTACTGCCGTAGGATTTTTTTACAACTGTTTCTTTTGTTCTTTGAATTCACGGAACATTAAGTTTTAAAACTTTCCACAGAAACAGACTTGTAATTATCACAAATAACGTAATTAAGATGTTTTTATTGGTAGTGACATTTTCCGCGATCTGGATAATTCAAGAAAAAAACACTTAAAAGTTTTTCAAATGACTCGCACATTTTGCCAACATACTAGCTATTTTAAGGAGTTAGGGTCAATTAAAAGGCTAAAAAAAGTTTTTTTTTAAGACTGGTTTATTTATTTTTTGACCGACGTTTTCTAAATCAAGAAATACATGTTTCAAGAAGTTACAATCATTTTCTCATCGCAAAATATTAATTTATATCCGAGTTATACGCAATTTTGTCAAGGGCCAAAAAAAGGTGTTGTGTGGTGACCACTACTGCTCAAGACTGGATCATTTACAATCACAAATTTCAAAGGGATTCATTAGTAAATTGCACTGACTACTGCGTAGACAAAAGGTTTTGAAAAATTTTGATTTTTTACAAAATTTCGGGTGTGTAAAGTAAAAATTCACTTTTTGCTTTGAAAAAACGCTCATTTTTCGGCTTTTAAAAAAATATTTATCGGAATGAAAATTGCTTCGTCCACGCAGTAGCCAGCACGATTTACTAATGAATTCTGTTGGAATTTTTAATTGCAGATGATTCAGTCTTGAACAGCAACGAGCACCACCTTTTTCTGGCCCTTGACAAAATTGCTTATAACTCGGATATAAATTAATATTTTGCGATGAAAAAATTATTGTAACTTCTTGAAACATGTATTATTTGATTTAAAAAATGTAAATAACATAAAATAACATAAATGACATAAAAAACATAAACAATAAATAAACCAGTCTTCAAAAAAAAATTAGTAAAAAAAGCCTTTTTTGGCCTTCTAATTGATCCTAGCCCCTTAATAGATTTTTCCAAAATTTGAAGTTGGCACAAGTGGCTGTCATGATTTAATAATAAATACGATAGAGATAATAGCTGGTATATTTTTTACAATATATTTCAAAATATTACTTTTATCAAGACAAAAACATTTAAAAGTAACAGTGCAGAAATGTTATTCGATGAGATCAAGTGAAATATCGATCAATTAACACTGTGAGTGCTGTAAAACACGATTATCCGGATGGTGGTTCCAAATCCTCATTTAGATAAAAGTACAGTGGTTCAGAAAAAGATTAATTACGGCTAAATATTTGATATAATCTTTGTTAGGTTATGCTCTCTATTATAATAAAAACTGCTTAGTATTTCTTTTCGCATTTCTCTCTATTATAATAGAAACTACTTAGTATTTCTTTCCGCATTTCTCTCCAGAAAAAATGTAGAATAACGTACAAAAAAATTCTTCTTTTAAAAGAAAAAAAGTTCAATTAGTTTATACGCAATTGATATTTTTTTAAACAAATTCAATGTTTTTATATTCAGAAGAAAGATATCTGGAATGTACGTTTTTAAACAAAAATTTCAACGTAAGAATCATCAAAATCCGTTCAGTCATACACGAGAAAAATGTTGATTATGTTGTAACATTACATTTTCATTATTAATAACTTTTGCAAAAAAATTTTGTTTGCGACCAAAACCTGGGGAAATCTTCTCGAACATAAGGGCTATTAAAGAATTTATTTTACAGCGAAAGAAAAACGACTTTCGATTTATGGTGGCCGATTTGGGATAATTCGACCTAAACTAAAAATTCAAACATGAATAAGAAAAAAATTGGTAACCAGAAAATTCCAATCAATGCAGATTTTGAATATGTTAGATCAATACTACAATGCTATATAGGTCGCTTTTTTGTCTCAGCACACTTTTTTTTGTATCAAAATACGGATTTTGAGAAAATATAAAAATACAAGTTTTCAAATTTTTGCATATTGCGAAAAATAGTGTTTTGCGATACACTCGAATCCCAGTTGAATATATCCCGGTTTACGATGTTCCTAGAATTTCGTTTGGTGGCACACCGTATTTGCGCGGATCGGAGGGTAGAGAGGGATTACGGTCGTCGAGTAGTAGTCAAGCACATGGGTACGGCACTCGGGCATATTTTTGGGGTAACTTAAAGGGATAGGCGGGACGGGGGAGCAGAGCTTCAGGGAAAGCCTGGGAGAGGCGCGCGAGAGTCAAGTGAATCACACTGCGCATGTGCAACAGTTCAAGAGAAAGAAAAGTGTGGTTATGTTTGCCGCCATCCGTATCGAAGACGAGGTTGCAAATTTAATTATTAACGATGATGAAAGGCTATATGCATTCCATGTTCTAAGGAATGCAGTTATAATTGCTTAAAAATAAAAGCGAAATTAAAAATTAATATAAGAAAGAAAAAATCCATTCTTGCGGCTACGCTGTGAAATGCTTCGAGACCTTTTTTGGTTAGAAAATAGATGCAGCGAAATTTAAAGCATTCCATGTGTATTACAGAAAATGTTGAGAACATTTTTAGTCTGTTCATTAATAAAGTGGTTATAAAATTTCAATTTACTTTGCTCTTTAAAAGTATTAATTGCAAAGTTTAAGTAGAATAGAATGTACAGAAAAGATAAAGAAAAAGAAGATACAAGTCCATTTATCTTCTTTTTCTATATCTTTTCTGTATATTCTATTCTACTTAAACTTTGCACAATTAATTATTTCGCATTTCATACGATTTCTTTAACATTTAACTATTAACTTTTTAATTAATAAAGTATTTAAAAAATACGCGCAGGGTTTTGAAACTTTTCGTAGCATTTCACTCAACTTTTAGTTAAGAGGTGGCTCAAAAGGGAGCGCTGATCCGAATCTGAATTACCCCCGTAATTTGCTCTGAGTGCCGTACCCATGGTCAAGCAGTACCGCAGCAACAGAACGAGCAGTATCAATTCGCCTTTTACATTTACTTTTGAAAACACGTTGAAAATTCCTTTTTAAACTATTTTTTCATCGTTATTTAAGAATTTTCATCCCTTATGGTAAAAAATTTACATGCGTACATAGTTCAGTTACATAATTCATATTATTCCTACATAATTCATATTATTCCGACTGAAAGTGGTTCGTACGGCCCTGACTGTTTGTATTCAGAGGTGCTCAAGGACTATCCCGGTTTACGATAGACATCAACGACCGAAACCCATATTAAACCGGGATTCGAGTGTATTTCGTAAACAAGAGCTGATTGAGCAAAATGATATTCATTTTTGGATTCAGCGGGCCGAAATTTCCCTAGAAAAGTTACCGTCTACCCTGCAGGAAACAGAAAATTTTTTTGTATCCCAGTGTTATTAGAGTCCAATACAAAATAGAGGAGCTTTTTAACCAAGAAAAAAACAGCAGAAATATTTTGACGAAAATCTGAAGAATCGAAACGCACATCTCATCTCCTGAGTTCGGAAGCTCTTCTGCAGACTAATGAATAGTTCGTGGTGTCTCGGACTTGGTTGAAGCGTCTTATACCCGATATACGTATTGTAAAACACATGAATCCAGCATGGAGTCTCTCAAGCGGCGGGAATTTCGAATCGCAAACGAAGAGTCGATCGAAAAACCATTCTCTCTGAACCGGATGACCTTTGTAGTCGAAGGTAGTCGTGTATCCGAGAAATACGAGAGAGTCGTGGCTCTAGAGGTCTCCATGCCGCGCGTGTGATTGTGATTTAGTATGAATGAATGTGTATCTGTAACTTTAAGTGTGTGAGAGAATGTGCGCGCGAGAAACCTTCTCTGTCTCTCTTTTACTCTACATAGTCTCTCTACACTCCTTCGGACACCGCGCGGTCCGCTTGTCCGTCTAATGTGTATTGTCTTGTCTACATGTCACACCGTGCGGAGTCAGCTGGTAGAAAATACGATATTGGAATTCCAATAATCGATTATCAGAACGTCGCTGAACTAATATAAAATAGACCCTAGATAAGCGACAGGGCCGGCCTTGTCTGTTTTTTTCGCTCATTAAGAAGTGCAAATGCAAACAAATGAGAGTAAGCGAGACGAGAGCATATGGGAAAACGGCATTTGTTTTCCATATGCTCTCTTCTCGCTTACTCTCATTTGTTTGCATTTGCACT
>JBAGKK010047353.1:0-10236 GCA_037177015.1 Euceroptres primus
TGATATAAGATACCTTTTGGGCCAATTTTCTGAGGTCGATTTTCCTCCCAAATTGCCGGCCCTCTAAAGGTTAAATATAAGTTTAATTTAACGTTTACTTTATTGTTAAGTTTGATTTAGTTATTATTTATGAATTATTACACAAACACTGAAAACGAACTGATGCGAGCGGACGGAATTCAAGGCGTAGACTAGTGCGTCACTATTGCGCACTTTGTTGCTACGCTATTTGCGCGACATCGCTGAGCTTCGAGTTCAGCTTTCCTCATCCCCTTGGACCCTTTGCCCGAAAATTAATACATTTGAATGTGTTAGTATGTATAAACTACTTCCTCGAAGGTCTATTCCGGTCGGCCTTAAGTCGGGCTTTTAGTGTATACCGAAAATGCGGTCAAAATTTTCTGAAATCCTCCAGAATATTTTAAGATCGTTTAGAATGTTTAATCCTCTATCTTCTAGATTTTAGATTCTTCTGGACACTTCCAGAGATATCCAAACTCTTTCTTCTACTCCGAAAAATGTTTCTTTCTGTAATCTATAAAAATCTTCCAGAATCTAATAGAATACTCGAGAATACTCTCTAATTTTCCCACAATTTTCTAGAGTTCTAGACTTTTCCAGAATCTTGTAACATCTTTAATTCTTTAAATTTCTCCAGAATCTTCTAGGATCTTGCATAGAATCGTTCACACTTTTCTACAATCTTTTAAAATCTTCTGGATTTTCCGTAATATTCCAGGATCATTCAGAGACTTCCACATTCTTCCAGATTCCGGTAGAATCTTCCAATATGTATAAAAATACCGACAAAATCTTCTGAAATCTTCCAGAATATTCTAGAATTCTTTAGAACTTTCCTACATCTTCTAGATTCTTCTGGGCTCTTCCAGAAATACCCACTCTTACCTCTATTCCAAGAAATGTTCTCAGAAATCCTTCTGTAATCTTTTCAAATCCTCTAGAATTTAATAGAATACTCCATAATTTTCCCACTGTTTTCTAGACTTTTTCGCAACCTTCTAGCACCTTTAGGATCTTTCAGAATATTCTGGACTTTTCCACAACTTCTATAGAATCTTCTAGATATCTAGATTTTCAAGAATATTTTAGAATCATTCACAAACTTCCATATTCTTCCAGTCATGTAGAATCCTCCAAAAACTTCAAAAGACTTCTAAAATATTCCAGAAATTACTAGAGTTTTTCAAAAAATTCTCGAACCTTCCAGAATATTTAAAATTTTTTTAGACTCTTTCAGAGATTTTCAGGCTCGTTGAGTCTTTTAAAATTTTCAATAATCTTTAATAAATCGGTGATAATTCTTCAAAACATTCTAGATTGTTTTATGTTTTATTTTTGATATGTTCTAGAATCTTCTAGAATCTTTGAGAACCTTCTGCACTTTTCCAGAACTTTCTTAGACTCTATCAGAATCCTTCAGACTGTTTCCAGAGCTTTCGAAAATCCTATAGCCTTCAAATATTCTCCACAATTTCTTTAAATTCTCCATACTATTTTAAACTGATCTCGAATTTTTTAGAATCTTATGGAATCTTCTATACGCTAAAAGAAATTGTTAGTTGGACCAAAAAATTAGTTTTTGAGATATGGTACTGCTATTTTATTAGTTGGAACAACTATTTTATTAGTTATTCGTACTAATTGAATTGTCATTGCAACTAATAACATAGTTGTCCCAACTAATAGATGAGAATAGCAGTATTAACTAATAAAATAACAATACCATACCTTACAAACTAATTATCTTGTCCAACTAATCATTTTTTCAGTGTAGCATTCTAAATTCCATCACAATCTAAAATTCTACACGGAGAAAAAAATCTGTAATATGTATTACCAGCATAATCTGTTAAAATAGGGACAACAGATTTTTTCTGCCATATTTACGGACATTTCTGTAGATTCTAGACATTTCTGTTAAACTTACAGATGGTCAGTAAATTTAACAGGTTGAAAAAATTTTTTTTCATTAATTTTCATCTTCAATTAAGAATTTTCATCCCTTTTATGGCAAAAAATTTATATGCGTACATAATTCATATTATTGCTACATAATTCATATTATTCTGAGTGAAAGTGGTTCGTACGGCCCTGACAGTTTGTGTTCAGAGACTCTCAAGGACTATCCCGGTTTAAGATAGGCAATGTCCAAAACCCATCTTAAACCGGGATTAGAGTGTAAATGTCTGTAGAATCTACAAAAATGTCTGTAGAATCTACAAAAATGTCTGTAAATATAACAGAAAAAATCTGTTGTCCTTATTTGAACAGATTATTCTATTAACTGTACAGATACTTTTTTCTCCGTGTAATGTCTAGAATCTTCTAGATTCTTCCATCATAACATTCTAGAATATTTTGCAGTTCCATAAAATTCTAGATCTTATAAACTGTTTCAGAATCTTTTAATATACTTCACAGCAACTGCCATTACACTCAAGAATTTTTTATTTTAATTTTTTTTTGCAAGAGTCCCCTGTTCCCCTATTTTGGCAAATATAGGGACGGCTATCCCTGGAATACAAGAAAGCATCAAGACCATTATTTATATTTGAAGGGTGGCGCAGTACTATATAATGGTGGCGCAGAACTAGATAATGGTGGCGCAGAACTAGATAATGGTGGCGCAGAACTAGATAATGGTAGTGCAGCACTAGATAATGGTGGCGCAGAACTAGATAACCAACATTGTTGTCGAAAAGGGTTTTTAAAAAAAATAAATTTGTTATTAATTAAAGAAATTGATTTCTTAAAGTCATTAAAGTTAATTGATAAAAAATATATAATTTTCTTTTTTTTTATCAGACTTTCAGCGAGAAATTGTTTTTCACAGGGCGATACCGTCATATTAAATTTTGATTCTCTCGGAACAGAATCATTTTTTTAATCAAATTCGATTTTTAATTGCTATCCAAACCAGATTCTAAAAACCTAAAAAATTGTAACCTCAAAATTCTCGGACGATTTACTCAGAATTGGCTAACTTTTTTACATCAAATTTTGTTTACCCGTATTCAGCAACTAAATATCTCAGGAGCAAGTTTTTATTTTTTCTTAAACTTAAAATTTCAGTTTTTATCGAAATTCGCAGCCGAGCTTACTCGAATTTTAGGCTACTGTCACTTTGATATTATCAACTTCCACATCTATTTTCTCGAAACTGGATAACTTTTTGTAATCAAACTTTTTTGGCTTCAAATCAGCAATACTTCAGCTCGAGAGTGGACTTTTGTTTTATCTTTAAATGGTGATTTTGATTTTTCAGAATGTTTTTTCACTTCTCTGAAAAATTCACATTTTGTTGGTTATCTAGTTCTGTACTGCCACCTTTTAATTTTATTTACATTAAGGGGCTACTCTGCTACTAAATTTTTCTTTTAAATTACAAACAATTTTTGGAAGTCATATTTTTATACCTAAAAGTAGAGATGTTGAACTTATAAAAAATTTTGTTTATTGCT
The DNA here is from genome assembly GCA_037177015.1 of Euceroptres primus. Taxonomy (NCBI): domain Eukaryota; kingdom Metazoa; phylum Arthropoda; class Insecta; order Hymenoptera; family Figitidae; genus Euceroptres; species Euceroptres primus. Next base: position 3,483 of record JBAGKK010047353.1, read on the forward strand.
TTTTGATGATTTCTTTAATTGAAACGACCGCCTGAAGTTTGCCCTCTTTTTCCGTGGTTGACATGATAACTTGACATTGGATCATCCAAAAGCAAAAATTTATACGGATTATTAAAAAGTAGGATATTCGTTATCGTATGAATTACGATCAAAAAACGTATGAAATCAAAATCGTATGAACCCCTGACCAAAAACAAACAAAATGGTGGACTTTTGAATTTTTCGAACATTTTTTTGCAACTTCAGTTGTTTAAAAATATGGTAAATATTAATGAATAATTATAATTCTACTTCATAATGAAACCACACATGTATAGAGTAAGCCTTTAAAATTTCAGCTTGATCGGTGCAATATTTTTTTTGAAATCATTTTTGAAATCACTTCAGGCGGCCATTTCAATGAAAGAAATCATCAAAGAGCAATAAAAAAGGTTTTTATTATGAGTTTAATATCTCTACTTTTAGAAGTAAAAATATTGAAATTCAAAAATTATTTGTAATGTAAAATAAAAATTCTTTAAAAAATTTTAATTAGTACCAGAGTAGCTCCTTAAACCAATTGTCAACTGTTTGGTCCAGATCAAAGTTTATGATCAACATCATTCACCCTCCTTCAGAAGATTAAACTTTTTTTGAGAGGAGTATGTCCTTTAAAGCCGTACACTTCAGGGATGCTATTAATCTCCAAATGTTGCTTTTTGATATGTGATATTTTGATATGCCTTTGCCATTGGTATTTTCAGTTTTTTGTAAAGATAATTTTCTTGGTAATTTTTTTTAAAAAGAATTTGTTTTTTGTTAATCTTTGATTTCAAATTGAATTCTAAATGAAAAACTTATTAAAATCCGGGACACCCGATAGAGGGGTTATAATATGTATACGAACTGTTGTTCACAGGAGGCAAACCGCTTATGGTGTACAGTGTACACTGTAATATATTGTACAACACTATATGGCATGCACATACTTTCTATAGCCTGCTTCTTCCCCACTCTCGTAGACAATCCCTCCTCTTCGTGGGTAAGTACTAAGGGGTGTCCTGTGTATATGTATGTACCTAGTGACTAGTCCTTTCGGAGTAGAATGTCATATTTCCAGGCAGGCTCTTTTCACGCTTATTACATCACGATTACTTCCGAATAAAGTCTTTTGAATAAGGTTCTTCAATCACTTCTAACATGATTGTGCAACAATCTGACGGTTTTATCCAATTTTTCCTCAAAATTGATTTCACATCTAATCACTGACTTATAATTGTATTCTTCCTTTGCTCTATTAAATATTTACAATTTATTCTAGTGGAACAATTGTTTTTCTATGGCTTCAATATGCTCATTGCGAAGCTCATTGTTTAAATCCTGAATTGTTTCTTTCATCTCAATTTTTGAAGAAGAAAAAGATTAAATGGGACAGATTGATTAATCTTCGTTAATCCTAAGGAAACATATTCTGATATCCCCAAACATTATATGCGTTATGGTAACGGGAATGGACTCAGCCGTTTTAATCGGATTCGCATGACATGTCTGTTCTTCGATGCAAGAGCGGAATAGCTGAAGCGGGAGCGATGACCAGATGCGCGTATGGCGGTATGGTGGTTCAGATATAATGTTCGGTCAATCAGCCAACTTTGTTTTTTTTTAAGCTTTTCCGTATGTCGTCTTCCTTTAAATAATCCTACCAATACTCCAGCTGACGCCAGATATCCAGTTTGTGTTGCTCTAAGAAAAGTGTTTAAAGACTTTGTGTATATTTTTGTGTATATTCAAACATATATTCTTGTATATGTTTGAAGCAATAGAAATTTTCCAGGAATAGCGAACAAGACAAACTCTTGACGTTTCATACACTCAGTTTTCCTACGCCAATGGAATTTCAGGGTGAGTACCGTTGTCCTCCTACCAGAATGGAGGACCGGGGTGTAGAATTCCTATTGATCTCCTCAGAACTCTCCGCCAGTAGCGGAGAGGCTACGTTGTCATGCGCTGACTTGCCGCATCATTAATGCTTTAAAGGATAATGCTGCCGACCCATATATCTTCAAACTGATGCTTTCCCTCTTTTACTCCTTCCCCACTCCTCTTCTACTATCAAACATAGAATCTCGCACGTTTCGTCGCATTAATCGATTAGTCAATCGACAAGGTTTCCAATCGTTCATTAAAGCCTTGATGTATCTATTATTGGACTTTTCCGAACAATCTTGCGTTCAGAAATGTCTAACTCTCAAGGCCTTTTACACAATTATCAATTCAAGGTCGAATAAACTTTCTTTGATACACCTCATTGTATCCTGGCGCCCCAAATTCAATTAATGTAACTGCGTTTCAGATCAATGATCAATATTCAATCCTATGTTTGGATATTTTACTCTCTTCTAAAGTAAAAAAGATTTAGAGAAGGTTTTGACTTTGTCTTCAATTTGCAATGGATTAGAAAGTCTGAGGAATTTAAGATTACATTGTTGAAGAACTCGATCGCCATTAACCGTCTCCTGAAAGAATTAGCTAAATAAAGAGCTGTGGGAGTGAAAGTCAGTAAGCTTCAATATTTGGAACAGGTAGTGTTGTTTGAGAAGATGTCATTGACATTTTCAGTATCGTGGGCGTTGTACTTGTCTGTGGGATTGTGGAAATGGTTTATCACGTTTGCCTCCTGACTGCTAGCACTTCTGAGAGTCAAGCATTGAGCACCGTGACGCTTACACATGGCGACCGCCTTGCCGATTTTTAGGGGCCACCTGTTCCGCGCGGACAAATAAACCGAAACAAGTACGACAATATGGCATGTTGTTGGTGGTGGTGGCCGTTGGATATAAGGTGGTTATAATAGTCTGCGGCACCTGTCTCCACGCAAGCCACCAGAATGCACCGAAGACTCGAGACCAGACGAAACAGGCCAGGTAATCTGAAAGAATAGGGGGAGGACAACGAAGAAGGTTATCGGAAGCGTGGTTAGAAGAAAGAGGAGAGAGAACCAGATCTCTACCAAGCAATCATTTACATTACTATTTACATGGCACCTGCCACTTGCCACAAACTCTTTCTTTCTACGCATATAGACACATGTTCCGTAGCACGTGCGCATGCGTTCAACAACAGCCGCACGTCATTCACATTTTTACCTTTTTTTAAGAAGGGAAACGGCTCTAGGATGTATTCTGCACCATTATTTAACATTCTGACCAACTGTTTGAGCTAATTTCATTCAGAAACACTGGTTTCTCTTGTTACAATATTTTTAAAAGTTCTTTTCCTTATTTACCTTGTGAGAAAGCACTCAGCTTAGCCATCTAGCGGCTAGTCTGCTCACTAAAAAATAACTACATGGCATTACTTCCTGTGGTGCTAAATAATTTGCAACGACAGTGATCCTGCAGAGATGTCAGTGAGAAAATTTTCATTTAAAATTTTCCATTTCATTTTAAAAAGTCTGATCCATTTCCTTCATCTGATTTTCCAATCTGTAAAATCTTCATTAAAAATTAGAAGTTTTTAATTATATAAATAAATTGACATTATTATTATAAAATAATGATATTACATAAAATATAAGTCCAACTTGCAAATCTTGGAGAGGTTGATTTTGGAAAACGGTAATTCGAAAAAATAAAAATTAGGACAAATGGTAATTCGGAATATTAAAAATTATTACTAACGGTAAACCGGGGGAATAAAAATGATGAAAAATAGTAATTTAGAAGAATAAAAATTATGGCAAAGAGAAATTCGGAAAGTTGAAAATTATGGCAGATGGTAATTCGGAAAAATAAAAATTACAGCAAATAGTAATTCGGATGAATAAAAAGTATGAGAAACGGTAATTTGGAAGAATATAAATCATGACCAATGGTAGTTCGAAAAAATAAAAATTATGGCCAATGGTAATTCAGAAGAATTAAAATTATAACAAATTATAATTCGAAAGAATAAAAATTAAAACAAATTGTAATTCGGAAGAATACAAATTATAATAAATAGTAATTCGAAAGAACAGAAATGATGGAAAACAGTAATTCCGAAGAATAAAAATTGTGGCAGATCGTTATTCGGGGAAAAAATAAAGGCAAATGATAATTCAGAAAAATAAAAGTTATAGGAAGGGGGAAGTTGCCTAAGACGAGCCCCCTTCCATATTTTTCGAAAATCGATTTTAAAGAACTTCAGAAGTAAAAGCGATTACTGACATCATAACTTCATGTTTGCTTTACAAAGTTCACATGCTTAAAAGTTCAAAAAATGTTTAAAAGGAAATGAATTTCGATGTTGAAAAAAATATTTATATTTCCCGGCTTAGGCAACCTGGTATCCTAAGATGAGCTCTTTTTAGAAATCAAAAAAGCTATGTAATTAAACACTAAATATTGATAACTTTTATTCGTAGCGTACTGTTTAAACATATTCTGTACATTTATGACATATTATTCATGCAAAATTTATTATAAAACGTAAACTAAACGTTAAATAAGATTTAACAGAAAATAAGTATTAACAAAGATCACGAACTTAATATTTATAAAAAGTTGTAAAATGACAAATGTTATTCATCGCAGATCAATAATTTACTGATATAAAGTGAATAAACAACATATTTTAAACAATTTCAAACTTTCAAACTTACTCTTTCAAATCATCAGAAGTTATTAAATCACAACTTCTAAAACAGGTAAAAGTTCGTTCTTTAATGTACAGAACTAATTTTTCCTTTCTTTTTTTGTTAATTCACTTTTAATGCAAAAACAAATACTTTCAAAATAACTAGAATACTGCTAAGCATGTATCTTCATGCATAAGTGATGAATATAATGTTTTCGTACAAAAATATTAAGGGTGGCCTGTTTTAGGAGGTATCCCATCTTAGGGAACTTTGCCCTACATTGACAATTGGGAGAAATACAAATTACAGTAAATTCTTTTTCAGTCAAACGAATGTAGGTAAAATAATCGTTAGGGAAAGTAGCATTTGGGGTATATTCATGCGCGCGTTGGTTAAAAACCTATTCAAAATATTGAATAAAGAAATGTTAAAAAATCTTAAACTATTTTTCCTAAGTTCTTGAACTTTTTTTTTAGAAAAAAGAACTTTCATTCTGGTCAACAATTGAAGATTTTTTAAAAGTATTTTTTTAAATTCACTTAATACAAGTTTTAATGTGAATAAAAATGTAATAAAATCTATTTTTGTTTAAAGAACTGTCTAAAATCGATAAAGGAAATAATGAATTGAATTACATTGTATTACACTGCCAGTCAGAATTGTGGGATCACCTTAATTTCAAAGATTGCTTAACTCTTCTTTTAATTATACGATAGATAACATTTTTTCTCTTAAATAGGTTGAAAGCTATCAAAATTCTGTAAAAACTGAGCCCAAGATGAAGTTCTTTTGTCAATTTTTAAAGAAAATATTTCAAGAATAGTGTAAGTTGCAATGTTTTCTTAAGTTTTAAATATCATTTGCAATAATAAACGTTTTTCAATATCCTGGAGCTCATTTTAAAAATTAAATTCTTATAGAATGCACCAACTTATCACCATTATTATGCTATTTTTTCTTGCATAATGCAGCACATTAAAGTCGGAACAAAAAGATTGTAAAAATTTAAAGATACCTGTTCTGTAGGAAAATAATAAAAATTAAACGAATATATATATATATATATTTTAAATAAATTTTATAGATGCTGCATAATTACTTATTTCACATATTTTACAAAAATATTTCTCAGCAGGTAACATATTTAAAATTTTCCAACCTTTTTGTTTCAACTTTAACATCTTGCACCATGCGAGCAAAAAATTGCATAATAATAGTGATAAGCTGGTGCGATTCTATAGAAGCTTACCTTCATAATGAGTCCAAGAACGTTCAGAAATTTTTATTATTTTTATATTTATTTAAGATTTAAGAAAACACTGAAATTTGCACTATTTTCGAAATATGTTCCCAAAAAATTGACAAAATAACTTTCTCTGGACTCATTTTTTACAGAATTTTGATTGCTTTTAACCTATTTAAGGGGCTGTCCATATATCACGTGTACATTTTTGCTATAGTGTGGTACACTTAGTGATGCCGTTCAAGACGAGGAATGTCAAGGAAATAATCGAGGAAGGCAAGGAAAATCTGAGCAAGGCCTTGATTTTCAAGGAACTTAAGGCGACTAAAACATAAGGCCTTATTTACATAAGGCCTTGAAAATCAAGGACTTCCTTGTCCTTGTTTTACATCCTTGGTTTCCTTAGCCAAATGTGCACCCCGCAGTGCCAGACCTGACTGCGGAAAAGGGCAAATACCATGAAATCTGTTACAGCAGCGTTCTCCAAACTTTTTATGTCGATGGTAGCTCGTGGTAGTCACCCCGAACACCCTTTTTTTTCTATTCCGAGTTGACCGCCTGGAACCCACGGGTCGCTGTCTTCTGTTCATTTGTAAATTTTAGAAGGAAAAAAATTGTAAGACTAAAAATATTATTAAGATGCATGGAACTGAGAAAGTGCTCACTAAATACATGAATCCTTACATTTTGAGTATTAAAGAATTAATCTAGGATAGTTTAAAATATTCACTTAAAGAATAATCAATTATGGTAAATAATAATATAAATAATTAATTAATGTAAATAAATTTTTAATTTATATACACTAATACCTCGATTATGGCCGCGTAGATTATAGGCCACCTTCATGGTCGTTCACGCTTCACTGATTCTGTCCCCCGCCCCTGAGCGTCCCGCGACGGCGCCATCGCTCG
>JBAGKK010047363.1:0-10235 GCA_037177015.1 Euceroptres primus
GATGACCAGACCGTCTCTTCAATCGCTTCTACTGAAAAATTTGCCTGCTAACCCTAAGGTCCCTTTCCTTGCGGAACATCACATATTTTCTCTAAAGACAAGACCAGAAACTGCAATATTTTGTAAAGACACATCTTCCCTCAATATCTGATTTTTCAACTCAATTTCGTATTTTCAACTTAACTGAATTAAAATTTGATTCATGCTGAATTGTTTAAGTTTAGAAAGGTTGAATGACCGAGAGACACATTTATAGCTGTATTGTGTCTATATTGTGAGTTTGTTTCTTAAGCAATTGTTGTCAATTGCACTTGAAGGACTTGATATATTTATCTCTTGTTAAAATTATGCATAACAAAGCATTTGGATTAAATATACTATTTTCTAGTTTTTTAAAAAGTTTTCTTTTTTTAATTTTTTCTTTCTTTTAAGTGTTTCTTTTTTTATAAGTTAAAAAAATAAATAAATTATAAATAAATTAAATTAAATAAATTTTCTCTTTTTTAAATTTAAAGTTTATTTTCGTAAAATAAGTATTCCAGATATTAGATTATCTACTTATATGTGACATAGCATGTAAAAACTGGTTCTATCCAGGTCAACACTAGTTGAAACTCACTAAAACCAATGTGAATCAGAATCTCTTAAATTTATTGTTAAATCTATATTTTATTAAAACAATACTTTTTCATTCACCAGACAAAATGTCATATCAATATCTGAAAAGAACAATATTTGTAGATTCTAGACAAATACAGAATAAATCGACATTATTATAAATTACGAAAAATGTTTACTTTGATCGATTTGGATTCACTTTGTCTGCTTGATTGATAATACCATTAACCTATGTGCATGATTGTTTACTGATCTCTTTGCATTGTACATTAAAGCTGACATATTAATTTACGACCTGTAAATGTGTGAGACTGTTGACTAGACGTATATACACTTATCTATGAATTAGAAGATGAATATTCAAATATCTTTTCATGGTAAATTTTCGTGTTCAAGTATAGGATCAATTTTTAATTTAAATTTAGCAAATGATTCAGTCTAAGACTTAACCTTTGAAAGTTGAAGAAGAATAGAGACGAAAATTGGCTTCGAGCCATTCACTTTTTTTGCATTTGCAAGTTAAATTATTGCTTGTGAAATTTCAGAAAAAATAGTTTTTTTTAACATTTTGCTTCAAATATATTTTGACGATAGTCTGTACTTTTTCGTCAGTAGACTGAGGACCACGTTACATTCTAGATATACGAGAATAGACATTATGGCCTACATCATGATATTCCCAATACTCTTGATGCAGCACAACTGAGAACTAATAATATTTTGGTCTCTAACTAGTTCTTTATAATTTGCTAGAAAAATTTTACCCATGTGAGTCTATTTATATTAAAGGATTCATATCGAGAAATTATAAGCACGCAATTTTAAAAAGACACAATATTTAGATGTTGAATTAATCAATAGTCTGTAATTTGACAGTGTGTATGTATGTGTATATATATATATATATATATATATATATATATATATATATTTGCAAACCCTAGAGTACGAATGTGATGTCAAGGGGTGGCCTTGCTGGCCTTGATCCACTTACACATATCTTTTTTACTCTTGGAGATTGTATACTTCCTTACACATACCGCGTAGAATTACGCTTCGGGGGTGGTTCAAATCTTTTAATCATAAAATCTTTTGCCTTGACCAAACATATAAAAGAAAATATGAAACTGCTCTTCTCTAAATGCTCTCATCTGGAATAGTTAGATATATATTTGAAGCAGAATTTTCTATTATTTAACTTTTGATTTTGCGTTAAATAAATGAACTAGAATGACGTTTGCATTTCTACGTATTCAGTTATTCCTAACTGCGTTAAACATCTGACTGCCAAGCATCAGGAAGTCCCAAAAGTATATTTAGCTTATCGCTTTTGATATATGTTATGTGTGTCTTAACTCGATTTTCTATTAAAAGTAAACTTTATGATGAGTAAATGAAGATTTGTGGAAATGAGTTGAAGAAAGAATTTTTTAAATTAGAAATATTTGCAACAAAATTTGCGTAGTAAAAATCGACTAAAGTGGAATATAACATCTTCAATCATTCCTATCTATTAGATTGAGATTAAGATAAAGATTGCAGTTAAGGTTGATTATCAATCTACAATGTTATATATTCTTCTCCTGTGATTGATTTCTATAACTAGTGTAATGTGACTCAATAATGATGAGTAATCTCGATAATAATTTCCGGAATCACAGTCAGTCCCCTATTTCCCTTTTTTCCTTATTGCCTCTCAATTTTTCTTAAGATCCCCTAAAATCCCTATTTTTGAGAATTTTCGCCCTTTTTTTTACTCAAAGTTCCAATTAATTCTCCAAGAATGAAAAGAAATAAATATAAACTTATGATATTTAAAAGCACGTGTCACAATATTAAAACATGGAGATTCAGAGTCTTCTAAAATTTTCTAGAAACTCCAAAACTTTTCCCAAATTTTCTTACAAAAGAATCACCCTAAATTCGTTAATATTTAAAAAAGTATACTAGACTGTTCCAGAATTTTCTGGAGTCCTTCAGAATATTCTGAACTCCAGAATTCTGTAAAATCTTTTAGAATCCTTTAAAATCTGCAACACTCCCATAATCCTCAAGAATCTTCTAGACTCTTTTTAAAATTTTCCTAAAATTCTCTAGACTTTTCGAAACTCCTCAAAAAAAAGTCTGGAAGAGACTAAACAATATTAGAAGTTTAGGGCAGAATTCAAAATTTTTTTGAGGATTCTAGAAGATTCTGAAACAGTATAGAATATTTTTAAAAATCACAGTAGGTTTTGGGGTGTTTTTGAAGATTTTAGAACTGGAAAAGTCTGGATATCTTTGTAAGAGTTTTAAAAAATTCTGGGAAAGTTTAGAAGGTTCTACATAGATAAAGCTGGAGGTTTTAGAAGATTCTGGAAGAATCAAGAAATCCCTGGAAGATTCTAAAACATTATAAAAAATCTTAAAGGTTCTAGAGGCTTTTGAGGGATTTTAGGAGATTTAACGAATCAACAAATACATAGAAAATTAAAAATAGTCTAGAAGATTGTCGAAAAATTCTGAAGATTTCATGAAGGATTTTAGAAAACTCTAGAGAGTTCCAAAGCTTCTGAAAGTCTAGTTTGTCGAGTACTTTATTAAATACTAGACAGGGGTGTAAAACTTTTGAGGATTTTTTCAGATTCTGGAGAATTTTAGCAGGCTGATTTCGGAAATTTGATTTGTAGAAAATTAAAAATTTTTATTCCAGAATCTTTTAGAATCCTCCAAAATCTAAAAAAGGCTCCCGAAAGTTTTTCAACTCATTTAGAATCTTCAAAACTTACTTATCTAAAATCTGTAAAAATGCTCCAAAATATTCCAAAAAGAAATTGTCCAAAATCTATTTAAATTTTCCAAAATATTCGTAACTGTTCCAGAATCTTCTAAAATTCTCTAAATTCTTCTGAGCTTCAGAATTTCCAGAATTCTGCAGAATCATTTAGAATCCTCTAAAATCTGCAAGACTCTCATAATCTTTAAGAATATTATAGACTGTTTTCAGAATCTTCCTAAAATTCTGTAAACTTTTTGAAAGTCTTGAACAAAAAAATCTAGATATTTTCTAGAAGGTAAAAAGATATTTTGATATTCTTCAAGATTTAAAATCTTCTAAAATATTAAGTGTAGAATATTTTTGAAAATTGTGATAGATTTTGGGATGTTTTTGAAGATTTTAGAGGATTTTAAAATCTTATCTAAAGATTTTAAATCTTTAAGAATATCCACAAAATTTTTAATCTTCTACAATTTATTCTATAAACTTCTAGAAATTCCTAGTATTCTCCAAAATCTTTTACAATCCTCCAAAATCTGCGAAACATTTCAAAAGATTTGCAAAATATTCGAGACTGTTTTGGAATCTTTGAAAATCATCTAGATTCTTCAGGATTCTTCCATAATCTTTTAGAATCTTCTGATTTCTCTTATAATAATCTTATAAAATCTTGAAGAGTATCCCAAAATTCTTTAATATTCTACCAAATAATACTAGACTTCCAGAATCTTCTGGAATCCTCAAAAATATTCTGTTCTCCAGAATTTAGTACCTTCAAAACTTACTTATATGAAATCTGTAAAATTCTTCCAAAATATTCGAGACTTCTAGAATCTTCGAAAATCATCTAGATTTTTTCAAAATCAGATCTGAAAACCCTGGAAAAACCTGGAATTTTTAAATTGGACTTCTGGAGCAACTTCGTAAATTTTCCAAAATATTTTTGCCTGTTTCAGAATCTTCTAAAATTCTCTAAATTCTTCTGAGCTTCAAAACTTCCAGAATTCTGCAGAATCATTTAGAATACTCTAAAATCTATAATACTCTCATAATCTTTAAGAATATTATATTCTTGAAAAATCTTCATAAAAAAATCTCAAAGCGACTAGAATAGTTAAAAGTTTATGGCTGAATTCAAAAAATTTTTAAGAATTCTAATAGATTCTGAAACTGTGTAGAATTTTTTAAAAATTAACAGATTTTTGGGTGATTTTGAATATTTTAGAATAGTTTGGGACTTTAAAAAAGTCTGAATATTTCTAAAAGAGTCCTTGGTATTTTTAAATGAAACGAATTTCTCCCTTTTTTCAAAAAATAAATCCTCTATTTTTCCTAAAACTGAACTTCTCAACCGCTGTGATCCCTGTAATTTAATTACAATTATGGAAGGTAGAGAAGTTTTTATGTTTTTTTTCTCCCTATTATTTTCAAAATCCCTTTATTATATACAGGTTTCGACATTTGGCATTTAATAGTTTTCATATAAATAGAAAAACAAATTTAACAAGAGTATCAAAATTATTTTTGTCTTTTTGTTACATTTAAAAATTTGTTTCAACCAGGCTATAGGTATATAATATTGAGTTAAAATCTGATTTAATCATCGCTTGATAAGTTGATTAAAATTTAATTTTTTAATTGCACTTAGGTTTGTGACTTAGTTTTCTATTTTAAGATATTCATCATGCAGAAAAAAAAAGTAGAGCAGATCGATTGTAGAAGCTGCTTTTGAAAAATTAAGCAAATTAGATTCATTATATGGTATAAGACGGTTCTTTCTCGAGGCCATTCAACTTCAACTTTGACGATAGCTCGAAACAATGAGTGCACCCTTATTTTTTTTCAGAGAAGTCCTTTCATGAGTCATGACACTACACTTATTAAGAACTCTACCCCTTTAAGCAAAAATACCTCTGGAATTTCCCACATATTTTCTTGGAATTTCCCGAGAGTTTCCTGGGACTTTTTTTTACGTGGTCCCTATTAGTTCAAAATCCTCAGTTTTTTTTTTATCAAGAATTGATATTTTTGAATGAGTATAAACAAAACTTTCATTTTTTTTGCAGAAAAAAATTTCTTGAAGGTTTTTTATATAAGGCAATTTTTTTGACAGTTGTTAAATTTAGTAAACTCTCAATTGATAAGTTTTTAATTATAAAAAAAATTGATCATTAATATTACGTCTTATTCTCAGGATATATTCACTGTTGCGACGAGAGCACGTTGTAGACGACAATTTTGGTAAAGTTGATTTGCCAAAAATTCCAAGAAACGACTTAAATATCAAAATACGGGGTCTTAGGATCGAGACATCTGATAAACATACTGAATATAGCGATGATGGAGTGCCAGAAATTTTAACTGGAAAAAAACTAGAGATACGATTATTTGGCACTGGAATTACAGAAGATGTAGAAATTGCATTTACTAATGCCCCTCTAAAAAGAGGTGCCTTATGTGATCAACGGAGCACGGATAAATTTACGGTAAGTTTTATGATCTGTATTTGCAATCTATGCAATTGGAATAATAACATCAGGAAAACTGATATTTTGTAGAATATTTGCTTGTTTATATGATTCATTAATTTTTTGCCTTTTCTTTAGGTTTACAAAGTAGAAGAGAATACGGCCCTTGTCACTGTAATTTTTGATCAAGAAGGTCTTTTTTACATCTGTGCAAATCATATAGTTCCAATGAAGAACGATACATTTGGCAGACACCAAGGTGTTGACAGCTACATTAGTGTAAGTTTTCTTTGAAACTTTTAAAAAAATTTCTGCGGATTTAAATTCCAAGCAAAACTTTTGTTTAGAAAATTTAAATTACAGATTCGCACATATAAGAAAGCTCTGCCAATGTGGGTCTCTATTATCATCATTCTTACCTGTCTCAGTTTCTCGGCATTGTTTTCTGGACTCAATTTGGGCCTTATGTCTTTAGACCGAACAGAACTGAAGATTTTGTGCAACACTGGAACTGAAAAAGTAAGTCTGAATGAAAATTTGCAGTCAGGTAGAGTTCCAAGTGTTTCAAGTGAATTAAAATACCTATTAAAATATTTTCCAGGAGAAACAGTACGCAAGAACAATTGAACCTGTGAGAAATATGGGAAATTATTTATTATGCTCCATTCTTTTCTCCAATGTCCTAGTGAATTCGATTTTTACCATTGTTTTGGAAGACTTGACATCTGGACAGGTGGCTGTTATCTGCTCAACTCTAGCAATAGTAATTTTTGGTGAAATTTCGCCTCAAGTGAGTATTTCAATATTAAATATTATAAATTATAAATATATAAAATATGACTCGAATTCGGAAGTGCGTTAAAACGAACTTTTTTTTTGTATTTTCAGGCAATTTGCAGTAGACATGGATTATGCATAGGGGCAAAAACAATCTACCTAACAAAGCTCACAATGATTTTGACCTTCCCCCTAAGTTACCCCATAAGCAAAATTTTGGACTTCCTTCTTGGCGAGGAAATCGGAAACGTCTACAATCGGGAACGTTTGAAAGAACTTGTCAAGGTGAGAATTCAATCGATGTCTTTCTTATTAATTTTTATCAATCAAACAATTTATTTTATTAATTCCTTGAAAGTAGAAAGAAACAGGTGGCAATTACTATGAGTGCGTTCATTGTGTTGTTTATAAATTAACTACTTCTCATTTCATGAGAACTCCTCGGAAAGACGTAATGAATAAAATATTTATTGTTCTTTTGTGAATTCATAGACTTTTAGTTCATCAATACAGTTTTTTTTTTCTTATGTGATTTTAATGACCTGTCAAGTTACTTTTTTTTATCGATGAATTTCAATTATATGAATACTTCTTACCAACGTTAAATTGTTACCTTTCAAATTAATGCCTCTATATAGGTAAATAACCGAAAGTAATATTTTTCACGTTTCACAAAAAAGTTGCAGAATTAAATAAAAGCAACTGATATTTCAATGAGATGAACAATTTTGGACTGAAAATTAATCTGCTAGCGACAAAGTTTTAAAAGTTATTCCACTTTTTTGAAATATTGATTTTTTCAAATTCAGATTGCCTTTAAAAAATTATGTCAATAATATATCTAGAAAAATATATTCCAAAAGATCCGTTTCGATAATAAACATTTTAAAAAGTTTTTCACGATTACAAAACTTTTTTTCTGAGGCAGCAGAAACCCAAAAATATACATAATTTGTTATTCAACTAATTGTAAATCTTATCTTGGAAACGAGCTTCAGCAGTAAAATTATTACGAGCATAACAAATTAGACTCAAGTGCCTTGTGAGAATCATATTTTCAGTGCCTTTACGAGAAGCATATTTTCAGTGCCTTTACGAGAAGAATATTTTTTTCAAAATGATGGGAGATACTTGTTGAAAGCTCATCACTGAGTAGAGGAAGAAAGGTTTGAATACAACTTGTATCATTTTATTAAGTTTAAAAGTATACCAATTAAGCTTACCAGCCAGTGTTGTTAGAAACATGACATTAAAATAATCTCGCATGTATTATGAGTCACAAGAGGGTACTTATCAGAGAGTCAGAGATTCTCAAATTGCGAGATACTCAATATCAAACCCAAACGTCAATGCTGTACAAAGCTCCTATCTCTTCTTTTGTGAAGATATCATTGAAGATAACCCCTTAGTAATACTATCCAACAGCTAATAAGTAACACTAAAGTGGACAGAACGTATTGACTAAATTGGTGGAATAAGTTCTACCCTTGATCAAATTTGCACCTAAGATAGAAACAGGGATCACAGTCCCCTAACTTTCAAAATCTACAAAAGACTTCTAAAATCTCCTAAAATCCTCCAAAATCTTCAATAAGTACTTATATCTGAAATCTGTTGAACTTCTTCAACAAATTTTTTGTTGGATCACAGTTTTCCAAAAACCTCCAGACTATATCAAAATCCTCCAGATTCTTCTGAAATCTTCCACAATTTTCAAATTTTCGAAACGTGTTAGAATTCACTAAGTTTCCAGATTCTTTCAAAATCCTTCAAATTCTTCTAAAATCTTCCATAGTTTTCAAAAGTGTTAGAATGTATTAGAAGAAAACCACTCTTCAATTCCAGATTCATTCAAAGTCCTCAAAATTCTTCTAAAATCTTCCATAATTTTCAAAAACTCTTCCAAAATCTGCTTAAATTTTCCAAAATATTCAAGACTGTTGCAGAATTTTTTAAATTTGAACTTTCTAAATTCTATAACCGACTAAAGTCTTCTAGAGTTTATCCAGAATCTTTTAGAATCATCAGTAATTCTCCAGAATCTTTGAAACTTATCTGAAATCTGTTGAAATACTTTAAAAAATTTTATATTCTCCTATAGTCTTCCATAATTCTCCAGATTCTTCTAAAATTTTCCACAGTTTTCAAAGTTTTTTCCAAAACCTACTTAAATTCTCTGGAATTCCAGATTCTGCTAAATCTTCCGGATTCTACTAAATCTTTCGAATTCTGCTAAATCTTCCAGATTCTGCTAAATCTTCCCGATTCTGCTAAATGTTCCCCAATTTTTAAAAAAATTTCCACATGTGTTAGAATTCTCTGGTATTCTAGATTGTTTAAAAATCCTGCAAATTCTTCTAAAATCTTCCATAATTTTCAAAATCTAATTAAATTTTCCAAAATATTCAAGACCGTTTCAGAATCTTCTACATTTCTCTAAAATCCTTAGAACTCTTCCACGACCATCTAGAATCTTCTATAGAAGATTTTCTGGAAGATTTTAGAAAGTCCTGGAAAATGCTGGAGGATTTTAGGAAATTTTAGAAAAACCAGGTATTCTCGGGAAGATTCTGACATTTTTAAAAATCTTGATTGTAGAAGATTTTGATAGAATTCAGAATATTTAACGAGTCTAGAATTATATGAAAAATTTGAAACATTCTGGAAGATTTTAAAAGATTGTTGAAAATTCCAGAAGATTTCGTGAATGATTTTAGAAAATTATGGAAGATTCCTAAAAGATTGTCGAAAATTCCAGAAGATTTCGGGAATGATTTTAGAAAATTCCGGAAGATTCTAACAGATTGTCGAAAATTCCAGAAGATTTCATGAATGATTTTAGAAAATTCTGGAAGATTCTAAAAGATTGTCGAAAACTCCAGAAGATTTCGTAGATGATTTTAGAAAATTCTAGAGAGTTCCAAAGATTCTGAAATTCTAGAAACTTGTGGAGTATTACTGATGTCATCAGTAAGTAACAATTACTTTATTCCAAGCGAAAATACCCTTTTAAAAGTGTATTCTTGACAAGGATCTAAGATTCTTGTGTATTTTTATAAAATTCTGGAGAATTACAGCAGACTCACTTCGCGAATTTGATTTGTTGTAGATTAAAAGATTCGGCAATTTTGTAATTCATAATTCACAAATTGAAATTTTTGTCCGAAATTTTAACAGTAGAAAATATTTATAAGTCGTTAATTTTTATAACAATTCTCCGGAATCTTTGAAACTTATCTGAAATTTGTTAAAATACTTCAAAAAATTCTATATTCTCATATAGTCTTCCATAATTCTCCAGATTCTTCTAAAATTTTCCACATTTTTGAAGTTTTTTCCAAAACCTATTTAAATTCTCTGGAATTCCAGATTCTTTCAAAATCTTCCAGATTCTGCTTAATCTTCCTCAATTTAAAAAAAAATTTCCACATGTGTTAGAATTCTCTGGTATTCTAGATTGTTTAAAAATCCTGCAGATTCTTCTAAAATCTTTCATAATATTCAAAAGAATTTTCGAAATCTAATTGAATTTTGCAAATTACAAATTTTGGGATATGCTGATGATCTTGATATACTCGGAGACGATAAAGAAACGGTAACTAAGAATGCAGAAA
>JBAGKK010047373.1:0-10235 GCA_037177015.1 Euceroptres primus
TCATGTACCACCAAGTGGGGGTCATATATTTACGGGTAGGCTCCATGTAAAAATCTGGGAGTCGGATAGGGCTGGTTCTAAGACTTATGACATTGCGCGCGCATTGTCTTAAGTTTTAGAACTTACGACTGTTTTAAGACTAAAACTATGCCAACTAAAACCTCCTATATTGGACTCACCCTAATATGCATAATCAGTGAAAGTTAAAATGTATAATATGAAACAGCGTATATTTGTTGCAAATATAAGAAAATATAGATAAATGATAGTAGATAACATTTTTCCTCACAAGAGAAGTGTAAATTGTTCAACTGTACGTTTGTTGTGAATATAAGAAATAGAGGTGTGCTGTTAGATCGGATTTTCAATGCAAATTGATACTTTTTTGTCCACGTTTAGAAAATTGAATTTTTCTAAATTACGTTTATTTCAAGAATAAATCTAAGCAACCTAAAGCACTTCGAATGTAGGATTTCTTGAAACCGAAATCATTCAGTTCGTTTTGAAATGAAATCCATCTGAAATTCGATCGTTGTTTTAGATGGATATAATTTCAAAACCAATTGAATTATGGCGGTTATGAGAAATCTTACATTCGAAGAGAGCTTAGACGTTTAAATTTCTTCTTGTTATAAACTCAACACAGTATACACTGAATTTTCTTCAAAATGAGTTGCAACAAAAATGAGGCTCGAAAAAAACTGAAATCACAATGAAATTTTCAATTGTTTTAAATTTTTCAAAATGAGATGCAACAAAATTCATCCCAATGGTTTTCTGTGAATTTCGAAAAATCCAATGTTCCAAGCATGGCCAAAAAGATTCTGATTTGCATTGAAAATTCGATCTGAGAAATGCACACCTCTAATAAGAAACTATTTTTAAAAATCATTTGATATAAAATAAGTTATTCTTTCTTCCTCTATTTATATGTATATTGCTATTTTATCAAATTTCAATAATAGAAAAAACATTAAAAGCCTTGTTAAATTTTTTTTAAAAATATTTTTCTGGTGCTCAGGTTTTAAATTCTTCATCTCATGTCTATTATACATTTTTCCCCTATTGCATGGAGAAGGTCCTAGAATTTTGACAATCCTTACAAAAAATGTTTAGGGGTACAATTATGCTCTGATATCTGTCTATTCGTAAGAAATCGTACATTTTATGCCTTTTACCGGCGTCAAATAATTTTTTTTTTCCAATCGGACACAAAGTGAGAGTTTTGTCCTTTGTATTAGCTACAATTTTTATTCATAAAATATTTCTCTAAAATTGATATGTATATTTTTTTAAAAATCGAAAACTACGAAAATCTTAATTTTTACGTAAAGTTGATACTCGCAATCTCTAAATTTTTTTATTAAATCTGAAAAAATAAGGAGTGTATTTTCTGACTCAAAGGAACACACTTTCGCGATACCGCCGCCGAAAAATAAAAACAAGTTTTTTGTGAACCACCCTATTGCTCATATTATAAATACCTTTAATAAATAGGTGTACTATCCAGACACTTTTCATCGAAAAATCCTTAAAAATACCCATATTTGAATTTTCGGAAGCCAGGAAAGAGTATTGTATTTCGAATTTATTTAAACTGTAAACAAAATTTTCGGGTAATAAATTCAGAATTATAAAATCAATAATAAAATGTGTTTATAAACGTATTAAATTTAAATTAAATTTCATTATAGATGGAACCTTAATTTTTATTTCTAAGGCTGTATTTTTTGCAGACGTATTTTCAGAATCCAGTTTCTCTTATTGGGTTTTTTCATAAAAGAGATAGAGTCCAGATTGAATTTTCAAGTTTTAAACTCCGGGAGATTAACTGATATCGAAGTACATACAAGCTTGCTAATCTTTTTTCACATTCTCGATTTCCGACAGCTACTTTTGAAAACAGAATTTCGCATAATCTCTCAGCAAATCGTTGCCGTTCGTGCCCTCCGGGTACAGGCACTCATGTTCTCGTTATCGCTCTGAATATTGGACAAGGGTTTACGACCTAGGTAGTGTATAGAAACAGTGCTGGAGGATAAATAACTAGGGAGGTGTATTTCATTTTTCAATTTTTTTAAGCAAACACCTTCTCCTTTATAACTTGTCGAAAATTTGCATTTGATTTTTCATTATTTTCGTTTCCTTTTTACAATAAAAATTATATTCCAAAATACTATGTAGTTTCAATTTCAAGAAAAATTCTCTGTAAAATGTTTCTTGAATTTTAGGAGTACCCTAAGTTTTTTCTGGTTAGAAAGAGGAAATTAATAAAATGAATATAATAAAGAATATAGATATAATAAAGAAATTTTTGAAAAATAATTGAAATTGATTGTTTTTTAAAACTATTACGAAATGTGAATTCCCTTTTGTTGTTACGTTCCTGAAAGCATCTGTTTTATTTGAATTATATTCTGTGCACACTCGTAAGTGATATTCGTAAAGGAACATATTTGCAGATTGTAACTTGTAAGGTTCTCGACCGTTGAGTACACACTCGTTGAAGCAACTCAGTCAGGAAATTCAGAATTAACTTAAGAGCGGAAGGAGTACATTTTGGGTTTGATATGATCTTTCTGAACAACAGGTAAATTAACATAACGAGGTACTTACAAATTCTGTAGAAAACATGAGCTCCCTTAGATAAAATGATAGGTATTAATTTCGAGATATTTGTAATTTTACATTTGACCGAATCCATTTCAAATCATTGGCGTACAGTGGTGAAAAAAATTACTTTTTTGGTTCAAAATAACGTACAGTTCACAAATATTGACCGATTTTGACTCCAAAAATTTAAGAAAAAAGCTGATAAAATTTTCCAGGGAGTTGCCCAGTCTAATTTTTTATTTAGTTTATCAATTTTTTTGAAAATAAACAAATTTGACAAAAAAATGGACATTTCTTCCATTTGACGTTCCCGGTGCTCGTCAATAGTAGCAAAATTGTTGCAATCGCATACGTTTTATAGAGTAATATTAGTTAAAGATTTCCATCATGATATAATAAACAAAAAATGTTTATAAACAAATTATTTGTTGAAAGTGTAATTTCTATAATTTTCAATAATTTTACGTTTTTTAAAGTCATATTGCAAGAAATCATTTGTCGACAAAAAAATTCGTTTTTTTGGATGTCAGTTCTTTTAATTAGGAACTTTATGATAATTTCAGCAAATTTCATAATTTTTTAATAAATTTTGAATTTTGTAAACATATTCAATAAAAAAATGCATTATTCGGGCATTTGTCGACGAAAAAATGCATTTTTTTTTTTCAATGTCAGTCCTTTCAATTCGAAAGTCCATGGTGATTTCATCAACACTCATACTTAATTGATAAATTGTATGATTTTTTAAAAAAAATTTAATAAACAAATACATTATTTGGGCATTTGTAGACGAAAAAATTTGTTTTAAAAAAATCATACAATTTATCAAATAATCATGAATGATGCTGAAACTATTATGGAGTTCACAATTGAAAGGACTGACATTGAAAAAAACAAATTTTTTCGTCGACAAATGTCTAAATAATGCATTTGTTTTATTAAATTTGTTTTAAAAAGTCATACAATTTATCAACTAAGTACGAGTGTTGATGAACTTACCATGAACTCCACTATCAAAAGGACTGACATTGAAAAAACAGAATTTTTCCGTCGACAAAAGCCCGAATAATGCATTTATTTATTAAATTTTTGTTAAAAAATCATAAAATTTATCAGCAAATTATGAATTTTGCTGAAATTATCATGAAGTTCCCAATTAAAAGGACTGATATAGAAAAAAACGAATGTTTCCGTCGACAGATGCCCGAATAATGCATTTGTTTATTAAATTTGTTTTAAAAAGTCATAAAATTTATCAACAAATTATAAATTTTGCTGAAATTATCATGAATTGCCAAATTAAAAGAACTGACATCCATAAAAGAGAATTTTTCTGTCGACAAATGCCCAAATACTGCTTTTGTTTATTAAATTTATTTATAAGATTAACAAGAATAATCTTAAGAGAAATTTTCTCCATTATAATGTTTCCATTCAAATTTTTTTGCAATATAACTTTAAAAAACGAAAAATTATTGAAAATTATAGAAAACACACTTTCAACAAATAATTTGTTTATAAAATTTTTTTCGTTTATTGTATCGTGATGGAACATCTTTAACTAATGTTACTCTATGAAACTTAGGCGATTTCAACAATTTTCCTATTATTGACGAGCACCGAGAACGTCAAAAAGAAAAAATGGCCATTTTTTTATTCATATTTGTTTATTTATAAAAAAATTGAAAAAACTAAATAAAAAATTAGACTCAATAGCTATCTCGAAATTTTTATCAGTTTTTTTTTCAAATTTTTCACGTCCAAATCGGTTAATATTTGTGGTCTGTACGTTATTTGGTCCCAAAAAAGTAATTTTTTTCCCATTGTGCGGCGGATGACATGTTCAGAATTAGCTTGACAATGAAATATGTTCTTGTACGTTAAAAATAAGGGGTCACGTATTTTTTAAAATAAACATAGCGACATATTTACAGTTTTTACGAATATTTATAAATAAGGAAAAAATTAGTCTTTTGCAAATATTACTTTAAAAACCTTGACCCTTTTTATTCCCTGAAGTTTTGAGGAATAATAGTTACCAATATATTCTACTCGCCATAAATTTCCCACTGGGTATATTTTTGTTTTTAAGGACAAACAAATTCTTTTATATTTTTGCTTCAAAACCTTTCCATTTTGTCAATTTTTGAGATTTTGAGATTTTCTATGTTTCAGTTTATCAAGTTTTTTTGCAATATTTCGAAACCAATGAGAAAAACAAAGGAAGAATAAAAACTGGTAAAGCTAATTCGATTTTTTGAAAAAATAATACACGAAATTTTCTTCAAACAACTACCTTTTTTGTGCTGGAATTTTCAGATATGTTGGGTGATAATATAATCTACTTACCAAAAATTTTAAAACTGGATTTTATTTGCATTTTAAGAGAAAACAATTTTCTTTCTTTCTAGACTACAATAAATGCGAAAACAATACAAAAATAGAATTTTTTGTCTTTTGAAATATCAGTAGATACAATCCAATTTCAAATTTTATGGTAAGTAGACTATATTATCTCCCAACGCACCTGAAAATCGAAATAGCCATACCAGTTTTTATTCTTTCCTTGTTTGAAGAAAATCTCGATTTTAAAATTTTTTTCGACACATCGAAATACATAGCTTTACCAGTTATTATAATTTCTTTGTTTTTCTCATCGGTTTCGAAGGAACGTAAAAAACTTGATAAACTGAAACTAGAAAAGCCTCAAAATCTCAAAAACTAACAAAATGGCAAGGTTTCGAAGCGAGAATATAAAATAATTTATTTCTCCTGAAAAACAAAAATATACCAAGTAGGAAATTTATGGTGAGTAAAATATATTGGTAACTATTATTCCTCAAAATTTCAGGGAATAAAAAGGTGGGGGTTTTGAAAAAAATTTCTTCTTTTTTTATGAAATTCGAAATAGCTTTATCATTTTTTATTATTTTTTAATTTTTTTCATGGATTTCAAAACTGTGAGAAAAATTTGACACACCGGAATAAGAAAAACCTTAATATCTCAAAAATTGCAAAAATAACAAGGTTTTTAAAGTAAAATTGTCAAAAAACAAATTTTTCCCTTAAAATTTATAAATATTCATAAAAAATGCAAATATGTCGCTATGTTAATTAAAAAAAATTTGTGTCCCCTTATTTTTCACGTACAAAAACATATTTTATTGGCAAGTCAATTCTGAACAGGTCACCCGCCGCCTTGCATGATTTGAAATGGATTCGGTCATTTATAAAATATAAATTTAAAAATTCATAGGGAAGTAAAGTTATAAAATAGGAGAGATTAAGGGTATTTGATACTTAATGATCTCACGAATTACCGACCGATTTTTTATTTATATTCAGCGGGTTTATTAAGAGAGAATTGCAAATATAATGCTAAAACATTGAGAAATGATAAGGAATATATCAAAGAATCGATGTCTGGTGCGTTTCAAGTTTTATTTTGAAAAAAAATTATTTTTGAAACATTTTTTTTCGAAATAAAAACTAAAACGCACCAGACATCGATGCCTAAATATATTCTTTATCATTTCCCAAAATTTCAGCATTATATGTGCATTTCTCTCTTCATAAACCCACTGAATGTACATAAAAAATCGGTTGGTAATTTGTGACGTCATTATGTATCAAATACCCTTAAATTTGAAAATCATTTTCAACTGCTTGACTTCATATTTATCTGGATCCCTGAAACATTGAAAACATTTAAAAAGTTAATCTTCCTTGGGCATTTAAACTTTTTGAACTTTTTCAAAATCAAAAGAACTTGACAAGCCAAAAAGGTCGCATTTCGTGTAATGTACTGCCACACCATTCGAATCGGTTTTTAAAGGTCGAAAAACCAACATCTCCTCGAGTTTCGTTGAAACTTTATATTCCTCGCCTCAACTTTCCTACTTCTGTTTCATCTTTCATGAGCAAAACTTATATTTTTCCACCTCCCAGCGCGAAACGATTCTCGAGTAGATTCGTAAAGAAATTGTCGGAAAAGTATGTTTTATTTGGCTTCAAACGTGAGAATGGAGATAGTGAAATGTATTAAATTTTAAAAATCGATTTTTTGATCCGATAAAATACGCCGAAGTCTGAAAACTCATATTCCTTATATTTTTACTAAGTGGTAAGGATAATAACTATCAGTAATTTTATTAGTAATCAACTGAAATTTCATTATTTTAGAACTAGAAAGTTAAGCAGAACTTTCAAACAGTCTTGAATATAAAAATAGTAATAATCATGTATATTTTTAAGAAATAAAGTGTCGAACGTTGCTTTCCAAGAATAAAGAAAATGACGGTAGACGCGCAAAAGTACCCAAAGGAGAAGTTGGCTCGAGCGGCGATCCGTCTTCGGGAATAAGCCCAAGCTGTACAAGCACAATGAATCTTCGCGTCTGGAGGCGTTTCTGCAGATAGAAAAGAAAAGTAAAGAAAAAAGGAAGATGGAAAAAGAAAAGGGAAAATAGAAATAAAGCGGGTAAGAAGCCAAAGAAGAAGAAGAACTAGAAGAAGAAGAAGAAGACGTTTTTCGAGAACTTGAGCCATACCTCGATTCTTTGGTAAACGGAACAATTAAATGAGCTAGTGGGTCTTCAGTAGAGTTTACTGACTACACAATTTATCAACGCCTGACTCAATGGATTGATTGGCTTCGCAAATAAGAACGTAAGATGAAAAAACCACTTAAGAATTTCCGTCACACAGACAAGAGAAAATCTTTTATTTCGGAAGAAGTAATTCGGTAAAATAAATCAACTTTACTCGTGACATTTTCTCACAAATGAAGTCATGTTAGAAATGAAATTAGAAATTACTAATAATATATAACTGCGAACTTCGTAGTTATATATAATTAAAAAATTGGAGAAAAATGATATTGGTAAAATAAATATATTTTAACCTCTATAAAGGGTAGTTTTTGACGCTTAGGGGTAGTATTTTTGGTCTAAAAGGGTCAAACTTTTTTTCCTGAACGTATGGTACCATCAGCTGTATTTTCTAACAAACAATTATTATATTTACGAAAATTATCATTAATTAATCATTTGAATAATTTTGGGTCAGTTTAAGGCCCCAGGACCACGGTTTAAAATTATTTTAAAAAGAAAAGAAAAATAGGCATTTATTTTTTCACTAAATAGAACAAGTTTAGGGGGTGTATCATAAAAAACATTGAGTTTTTTCAGGACACCCTAATGAACAGGACTTGAAAATCGATTGTTTGCTTCTTATAAAGGGTAATTTTTACTTTTGAGGGTGAGTTTGCAGCTTTATCAACTATTTTTCAGTTTTATAAGTTTTTTCACGTCAATTTAAGATTTTTAGCTCGAAACTGCATTCAATTAGTATATTTTCAGAGAAACTAGGAATTTTTTTCGTTTAGCGTTGTTTAAAAATTCTCAAAAAATTCTACAACTGTTTTTTCACTGTATGGAGGCTTTTTAGAGGGTGACTTAAAAAATCAAAGCAACTTTTTTTTGGACGCCCTAATGTGACACATTATATCCAACTCGTTCCAAATCATTGCAACAATAATTATTACTAACAATTATCTACAAGTGTTCGCAGCTAATGTTCGCAGCATGAAGTTGGTTCGCAGAGATGATTTTGTCTTTCTCTTATTTTATATTTTGAGATTGTTTTTTATATATAATAATAATAACATTTAAATTGAATTTTAAACAATCGATATTCAGAAAAAGTAATAAAAGTTTCAATCATGAACTGAACATGGTGACTTTCATTTTTTGACAATTTTGCTTCCTCATAGAGAAAGCTTTGTAATGGTTACATTTTCGAAAGTTTTTAAATTCATTCAATTAAACGTTCGTCAGTTGATAAGTGACTGATATGATGTTCTAAACAATTGTCAGGATGTGTGTGTGTGCGTGTGTGTGTGTGTGTGTGTGTGTGGAAATCACACTTTTTTGTGAGAACGGTTGCAGATAAATTGATGAAAGGAGGGCTTACTTTTACCACTAATATGTCAAATCAGACACAAGGATTTCATTGAATTTTTTTCTAGCACTTTTGTAATACTTGAAAAATCGGTTTTTACAATTAAAACTTTTTTCATTAACATATTTGACATTTAATGCATGAGAAGAAAGGATTCCTTGAATCGAAAGGAATCGGTTGACCTGCAGTATCAATACACTTTATTAAAAATTGTTTAAGAAATTGTTTATGAAAATTGTTTAAAAAGTATTTTTTACAACGGAACTATTGCAGATAAAAATTGCTGTAAAAATAATTGACATCCTAGTCGACTCTTTGTTATTCCCCAATTTCTTCAGATGTTCCGGACAAGTGTATGTATGAAAAAATGATTGTTTACAGCGATTTATTGTTAAAAATGAGAAAATTTGTTTAAAAATATGGTTGGAATTTTTTTAAATGTATCACTGGGCTTAAGCGATGCTGCAAATGCCAACTCACTAAAAAATTTTCTTAAAAAAATATTATTGTTTAAAAATAAAAAACTGTTCCTTCACTCCTCCGCCAATTTTGGATTTTGGTTACCAAAAAAAATGTTTTATAATACTTTGGACCATTGCTTTTAGAGAGCCAATAAGCAAAATTTGGCCAAAAAATTTTTTACCACAATGAAAATTCATTAAACAAAAACGTATTCGGTGTAGCCCACATACTTAATTAACAAATTCATAACTTTTGAGCTATTAGTCGTAAAGCGTTCGGTGATAGCTCATTTTGAAGTTTATTTTATTCTCTAGAAATCATAATTTTGTCGTATCTCTTTATCAAAAGCAAGAATCCACACAAATTTTCTGAAAAAACGTATCGTTTTTTCATTTTTTGTTAATAACAAATAAATGAAAAATCTTGCAAATCAGAAGACTTCAATTTTATTAGGACGTCCTAACAAACAGAAATCAAGAAAAAAATTTCGTATAGTAGTTTGTTCCTGCAGAAATCCTAATTTGACTGTACTATAATTAATTAATTAATATTGGTTTAAATTCAAGGTGCATTCAAGAACATTCAATTTGAATCCATTTGGCGATGGAAATAAACCAAACGATCAGGCTGCAAATAAAGAAATAAAGGGAAAATAAAATAAAATGAGCTCTAAAAAGGTAGAGTCTTTTTTTGTGAGGCAATCGATAATTTCCGGTTTCTCTTTCCCTTGGGATGGAAAGAATGGACTCGTGAAATGAGAGAAATTTGCGCAAACCAATCGCGACATTAAATTATAATGAATGGCTATTGGCTATTATTTGGCTGGTATTGCATGAAATATCACGTAATATCATATTCCCTATGGACTCGTTGTTGTCCAGGATTCGCAAATCAAAATCAATCGAACAGAAAAAAAATTAAATTTTTACTTCTCTTTGTGACAGTAATCGAACTTTGAAATAATTTGTCGAGTTTCTGTCACTCTTCACTCGAAATTAAATTCATTTTTCCAGATAATACTATTTTGCAATGTAAATGTATTTTTAAATGCATTTTAAAATGTAATGTATTTTTTAAAATCTATTTTTTAAGAGATATAACATAATGTTGTAGGAAGTTATTATCTTATTCATCGTTTTCTCAACTAGTGTGTTCAGGTAAATCGTTTTATTTATATTTGTGGACTTTATCTTTTATTGT
>JBAGKK010047383.1:0-10234 GCA_037177015.1 Euceroptres primus
GAGTTATTGAGCCCTTCCAAGTGGGATTTAGCGGGTGTAGGCCGCTTACTTGTATTTAAACTGAATATAACCCTACATGAATTTCCTATGTTCCATTAGAACTGCAACAAAAAGGAATCTCCAATTTTTTCTGTGTGGGTGTGAGATGCTATTTTCGATAGTAATTCAGGGTGTTTACTCAAATCCTGAAAAAAAATTCCCTGACTTTTCCAGGTTTTTTCTAGGTATTTCTAGATTTTTCCAGGTATCATTTTTTTGAAATCTTTGATAATATTTCATATAGAGGGTCAATGAAAAATACGACATGTCTTCCAACATGTCACAAATCAAATCATTTTTTTGGCCATTCAAGTATGGAATACGAAATTTTAGTATACGGAATTTTATAACAGTTCCGCTCCCCATTAAAGCATTATCTAATAATTGAGTAACCCCATTTGTTATGCACATGTGAATGCTTACATTTTAATTATTTAAATTTAATAAATTTAGAAAAAATATGACGGATGATAAAATAGTGAAATAGCACATGTATTTCAAAATAATGTTTATTTAATACGTTAAACTCCTCCGCGTTCAATTCAAATCGGAATAAGGATGTAATGCCACGAGTTTATTACGAGTGATATCTCTCCAGTCCTTGTGAACATCATTATTTAATCTTGTTACAATTTTAAAAAATTTCAGTACACTCGAAAAAATTTCCTCACTTTGAAAAAAATTCCCTGACATTTCCAGGTTTTTCTAGGTATGAAAAAATTGCCTGACAATTCCAGGTTTTCCAGGGTAAGTAGACACCCTGTAATTGATAGAAATTATTCCATGATTCATTATGATAGCTTTTCTATGAACCGCGTTTCATAGAAAGTTTTTTACGAAGTATGCGTGGATTTTGAAACAGATTTGTAATTTTAATATTATTTACTTTTAGTTAATTGAATTTTATAGTTGGATTGTGAAAGGGCGATTTTACTAGAAAGTCTTACTAGGGACTACACCAAGATTAACGTTACGAAACTGGTGATGCCCCTACTAGATTTCTCCATTAGAGCCCGATGGGAAATAGGGAAAGCTCGTCGGAGCTTAGCACTAGAACCTTTTCGCAATTTCTGCACGGGTCAGTGTTACAAACTGAAACATGCAAAAATCATTTCTAATATAAAGTTTGTAAAATCCATTTTTTTAAATACATATTACATATTTTTTACATACATATTCACAATATCTTTTCATCTTTCAATCATCTGCGTTTATCGAAAGAATGCTTCAACCACGCACGCATCAGGACTACAGAAATGGCTTCGAAAAACCTCATTTTTGCGTGCTTCCCGCGAGAATCTTTTCGCGCAGTCGCGCTTGTCAACTCGGATGCTGCTGAATCCATAAAACGCGGTGCATACAAGTATTGGTACCACCGAGTTATTATACACTTGTATAGAAAATATATACGCCTTCGCCATTATTATACCCGTCCGCCGGCGCGAATTTTTTTTTTTTTATTGTCTCACGCGGACACGCGGAATAATAACCGACAGGTGCACCACCAACGCGCGTTTATGGCGCCCCATTATGCCAAGAGGCGTGCCAAGGGGGCATGGCATTTTTTACAGGTCAGCCAAAGGACAGAGAAACGTGTCTCGGTCTTGATTCCCTGTCGACGACGCTTCGCGACGCCTCTTCGCGGCCAGCTTGTCTTGGCATTCTCCTGAATTTTTTTTCCATCCGACGCCATTCGGAAGATAGAGTGCATCTCGAACTGCCAGGAGTCCAGACAGATGCAGGAGTTTAACGCGCTTCTTCTCGTATCGATGCATCGAACATGCATTGAATGGCGCCCGCAGTACGCGCAGCTAATCGAAATATTGGATCACGAATGACATGATTCGAAGGAACCAGGCTTTTATGTATAGAAACCGCGCGATCAGTTCGACGCTCTCTCTCTCTCTCTCTCTCTCTCTCTCCTTCTTTTACTCGTGCTTTCTCTCTTCCGCTTAAAGTCCCTCTCTTATGCCTTTACATACCTAAGGATTTTAATGGAGATGGAAATATATGCAGTGTCTATGAATATGAAAGTTGCAAGGCTACTAAGAGAGCATGCTCGAAACTCGAAGAGATACCTTTCCAAGATGCGTCTTTTTACATTATACAGGAACAACACTACATATTAAGAAAAAAAGTACCACGTTCTTGATGACTTTAAAATGTTAAAAATTTTTCAGGAAGTTTAAATGAGATCTTATTGATGAAATAGGGGAAAGTTGCCTAAGACCCCCTTCCATATTTTCTGAAAATGTTCGATTTTAAAGAACTTCAAAATCAAAAGCGATTTCTAAAATCATAATTTGATCTTTGCTTTACAAAATTCATACGCTTAAGCGATCAAAAAATGTTTAAAAGGCAATACATTTCCATGCTGAAAAAAAAGATATTTTTCCCTTCTTACTCTCTTACTTTGAATCAATAAAATTTTACTAATTCATCAGTGACTGTATGCTAGCTATGGCAATTAGTAGAATTCTACTGACAATTAGTGAAAAATTACTAAAATTGCAGTATATTTCTACTGAATCACCAGTAGAAACGATAACTGAAGTTTCAGTGATGCTTACTGAAATTTCAATTATCATTTCTACTGGTGAATCAGTAGAAATCTACTGAAACTTTAGTAATTTTTTACTAATTATCAAAAGCATTCTAATTACTAAATTACTAATTACTAAAATTTCAGTATATTTCTACTAAATCACCAGTAGAAATGATAAGTAAAGTTTCAGTGATGCTTACTGAAATTTCAGTTACCGTTTCTACTGATAAATCAGTAAAATCTACTGAATCTACTGAAATTTTAGTAATTTTTCACTAATTGTCAGTAGAATTTTACTAATTGTCATAGCTAGAATGCAGTCACTGATGAATTAGTAAAATTTAACTGATTCAGATTTAAAGAGTAGGCAACCTGGTATCCTAAGACCGGTACCTTTTAAAAACCATAAAAAATTATGTTATTGAATACTTGTCATTGATAAATTTTATTCGTAGCGTTTTGTTTAAACATATTCTGTACATTTATGACAGCTTATTTATGCAAGATACATTATAAAACGTAAAATAGACGTTAAATAAGGTCAAATAGAAAACAAGTATTAACAAAGATCAAGAACTTAATATTTATAAAAAGTTGTAAATTACAAATGTTACTCATCGTAGATCAAGAATTTACTGATGTAAAGTGAATAAGCAACATATTTTTAAAAATTTCTTTTTCATGATCACAGTAAAAATTGGAGGTTCCTTATTGTTGCAGTTCTAATTTTATATAAGAAAATCACAGAACGTGGCGCCATCTATAAGGGTTCCTTTTTGTTGCAGCTCCCTTGGTCACGGTGTCAGAATAAATTGATCTTTAAATATATCATTCTACAATGAAAATAAAGGGATACGTATATTATGGTTTAACCGAAAAAAATTTATCTTAGGAATTACGAGCTATTGAAGTCAACCTTCCAATTTTCAAAATCTGTCGAAAACTGACAGATTCTTTTCTCAAAATGCTTTATTTTTCTACTGATTACATTTATTTGGATATCTATTTTTGAAAATAATGGGAGAATCTTGGATCTATCGAATGATCCAAAGAAAATATAAAATTTTTGGAAAATTACAAAATGGCGGCTATTTTTCTGAAGATATTAAAAATGGATTTTCTCAAAAAGTCCACCTTTTAAAATTTTTATTTTTTTAGGGAAGATTGTTGACAATGTGCACTACATTTTTCACACATGAATTTTTTTAGGTAAACCATTACTTTTAAAAATCGACGTAGCGATTTGTAAAGTTTTGGCTATAAAATAGTCTATCCACATCCTAGACATGAAAAAAAAAATTCTGAAAAGAATAAGTATCCTAATTTTAAAAAAAACAGCATATTTTTTAAAAATGTTTATATTATTGTTTCTAATGCCTAGTGATTTTTCTCCTTTTGCAAAAGTTATTTTAAGACCATATTAAAATATCGTTGATAATATTTCATTGGATATGGGGTCTATTTCTTTGTGAGGATCTTTTCGACTACCTGAGCAACCACTGCCATAAAA
Organism: Euceroptres primus; assembly: GCA_037177015.1. Taxonomy (NCBI): domain Eukaryota; kingdom Metazoa; phylum Arthropoda; class Insecta; order Hymenoptera; family Figitidae; genus Euceroptres; species Euceroptres primus. Next base: position 4,095 of record JBAGKK010047383.1, read on the forward strand.
AGCCTGACTAAATAAGTCAGGCTTATTATAAGTCAGTCACTTATAAGTCAGTCATAACTAATGTCTTTATTATTAATTTATGTTATTAATTAGTAATTTTTAATTGCATGACCATTATTACTATTTGGCACTGAAGAGGGCTCTATTTGAGCCGAAACGTTTACCGATCCTTTAAAGTTTATTTTACAACTAAGTAGATCTTAAGAAATAGACCCCATAGCCAATAAAATATTATCAACGATTTTATATAGCGGGTCAATTTAATAGTGAAGCAAGTCATGGAAAATGAAAAATACATGTCTTCCAACATGTCACAATTCATTTTAAAATAATCGTTACACATTCTAGAAACAGAAAAAAATTAAAACTGAAGTGGGTAAGATTCTTTAGGTTGAGTTTAATATCGAAACTAGCCGTGTGACCCATTAAAAAAAATTAATAATCGAGATCATATTGAATATTTTTTTCCATAAAACAGTAAAACGTCATTAAAAATTGATGACGAACAAAATTTTAGTAAAATATTTGCTGATGAAATATAATTATTACAATTAACTGGGTAACAGACGTTTATTTTTGAACTCATATAACTTAATTTTAATTTGGCCAACAATCTACATACTATATTTATCAATCATTTACAAATATAAAAAATAATATATCGAAATTTCTTTTCCTGTCATAATATGCAATGATTACAATATAAAATATATGAATAACAAATTTTAAATGCCCAAAATTATAAGCGAGTTTTTGGCAATAATGCTTGTGCCAGTTGTTCGCAGGACTAGTAACCTGATCCTGCAAGGACGTTGCGTCACGTGGTTCTAGCTAGCGTGAAGTATATTCCCTTCAAAATACCAACCCCTAAATCTGTTTCCCTGATGAAAACCTGGTCGTTCGCCTGGATTCTCGATTTTTGATGAGCCAGCCCATCGACAGTCGTTTCAAGACCAGCTGTTATCAAACAGTTTCCTTTTCTAAATTTTATAGAATGTAACAGAAAATCAAAAATAAATGAAAAATAAATTGTTTATTTCTTAGAATAAGTTTAGATATATAAATAAGAATAAAGTGTAATTGATTCAATAAATTCTGCTAATAAAGTTCTTTTTATTTAATCATTGATATCGAAGTAATAATAATTGAAGGAATTAAATACTTTTTGTTCAGATTTTAATTATATCGATTTAATGAATCATGTTCTATTGATAAGAAATTTTAGATAATTTTATCGAATTCTCGCGCCATTTACTGTGATATACAGCAGAAATACCGAATTCCCTGTAAAACACCAATCCCTGAATCTGTTTCCCTGATAAAAAGCTGGTCGTACGCCTGGATTCTCGATTGATGAACCTTCGACAATTGATTAGATATAAATAAGACTTCAACTCTCATTTGCAATACAAATTTTCCAATCCAGTCTATTTCTTATATCACATATTTAAAGAAGCAAATTTAATAACAATCTACTCCCATAAATCGCAAAAAAATAATAGAAATAATCCTAGAAAGGAATATTCATGTATAACCAATCAAAATGCAAGAAATCATTCATATAGTGATATAATCCAAATCTAAGATGAGAATAATTATAAAAAAACATTGATCAAATTTTACTTGGAATCAAAATTGGATAAATTCAGAAGATTTCGATTTGGTAGAATTTCAAGATATTGATTTTAATAAACTGATATAAAACATTAGTAAATGGATAACTGATTCAACTGTCATTGAATAACTGATTGTACAAGACTGGATGATTGTGAGACGAAGGACTTTCTTCTAATTCAAGGTACTTCGCTAGTATCAGGATTGCATACTACAATTCAAAGTAAACTCTCTCTCAATTCCTGGATGTATCCCGATCCCGAATGAACAGAACTTATCCCTAGGGACTCCCCCAGTCTCCTCAAATACCAGGAGATCATACAACCCCTGAAAGTCTTCGTAGGGGTCGAAGGTCAACCTAAAAAGCCTAATAGGTTCTGGAAAACTGTTTGGTCCATTTATCAGGCGAATAGGAAAATCGCGAAATACGCTCAGATTTTTCTAACTTTCATTCACGTTTCATACATATGATTTCCAACGAAATAGAAAAACAAATAAATTGTCATCATGGATAAAATAATATTTCTCTGTAACTTTTGTTTATATATTTACTGTAAAACCGTTACTTCATGTATATGAACCATTTTTCATATATTTATTTACATATATACATTTACTGTAAAATCATGTGAGGGAGAATTAGGGAGGGGGAGGTGATATAATTCTCCCTGTGTAGGGAGAATTATATCGAAATGCATTCGAGTTTTATAAGCTTGATTTATTGACGAAGAAAATAATTAAATAAGTATTTGTAGTGAGAACAAAATTTTAAAGCTTTAACTTAAGAAAAAATATTTTGTTCATTTGAACTTAGAAACTTCATAGATGCTTTATATTTAAATATGCAATGAATTTATTTCTCCATTAAAAATATTACCTGATTTTTTTTTTATTAACAATTTAAAAGCTGAAAAAATTGAAAAGCTGTATATTTTTAAATTGTAAAATAAAAATAAAACAAGAAAGATAAAAAAAATAAAGGATGAAATATTTCTTTGATTAGGAATTTACATTTCTCAATGGACCATATGAAATATTTGTAAATAAAGTGAAATCTTTATAGTTTTTGCTACCCTTTGTATAAATTTGAAGTTGTTTTTTGGTAGCTTTAGGGTTTAAGTAATAAATCACAAAGATTAAATTTCAGACGTAGAAAAAAAGCTTCCCTTCAAACAACAAAAAGTCCATTTTATTATGTTTCAATTCTTTATATTTTATATTTTATACTACGTATGTACTTTTTAGGGTTTACTCGGTTAAAATGTGCAATAATTCAATTTCGAAATTATGTTTGGCCACAAGACCCTAACTGGTCTCACTTTTTATGTACTTCAAAATTTTTTTATGTTGTCCTAATAATAATATTCTTTAAAAAAAGATTCCGTTTTTGTCGTCACAATTATAAATAAATTTAAAATGTATTTTTATCAAGACTTTAACCGGTCTTACATATACATATATTTTTATATACTTCGTTTATAGGTATTTCAATAATAATTTTTTAAAACATAACAACTTCTTTTCCGTTTAGGTCGTCATATTAATATTATCTTCTCAACTGTAAAATTAATCTTTTTATCAACGACAGTTTTTTACCTAAACAAAATGATCAAATTTACAGAATAAACAGATCCTTGTGAATCCTTGTGATTTATTACACTCAGAAAAAATTTTTAATTTAATAAAATTGTTTAGTTGATTTCAACAAAAATGTTGTGTGAACCAACCAAATTTTAATTGGTTCAACCAAATATTTTTCTGAGTGTACTTGGACCCTAAAGCCACTAAAAAACAACTCCAAAAAAAGTGAAATATGTTGGAAAAATAAATTTGTGCATTTCGAAACGAAAGAATGTACGTGAAAAAATACACATGCATTCCTGATAGTGCCAAAATATTGTGAGGTGTCGTAAACACGAAGAAGTAACAGATCATTGATTTGTCCACATGATTTCTGGACCAGAACTCTCACTTCTCTAGCTCAAGCAGATGCTAGCCTGATATTTTTCAAGCAAGATGAAGGAAATAAAATTGACCAACCACCAGAGGTCCAAGATTCTGATATCCGTACTCATCAATGAATAATTGAATTATTATTATTTGATTCCATCTAATTGGACCTAATAGATTTAAGACCACTGTATCATTAATTATGTCAATAATTAACCCTTAATCACTTAAGACCGTCTACAGGCGGTCATCACTTTTTTCGATTTTCTCGAATTTCTATGTAATAACCTTAAAATTCTGAAAAATAAATATATGGATTGGATCAAAGTGAAGTATTCCGCATATCGTAAGGTGGTTATAAGTAATCGTATACTCAATAGAAGCCGAGAAAAATCAAAAAACTAAAAAAAACTTTTATTGCAGAAAACAGTCAAAAATGGACCATATATTATTCCTGAATTTCTTCAGAATTTTTAGACAACGGATTTTAGGCTTGGCCGTTAAAGGGTTAAAGATACCAAGTATAGTCGAAGAGATATCTAAACATTTTATGTTTATCAGATAAAAACTAAGTGCCATTTTTAAGAGTAATTAACTAAATATCTGTGAACTCCACTAATTCATTCTGTTAAAAACATTTTTCTCTAAAATTTCTTTGATTGAAACAAATTTTCTGACTGATCTTTTTTTGAATTAAATATTAAACAAATATTTAGTTGATTGAACCGATTATATAAATAATTTGGCGGATTCAACTAAAACATTTGGTTTAATCAACAAAAAAATTTTCAACATTAACATAATAAAACTAATCAATCAAGAACTTTCATCACTTTAGTCAAACATTTCTTCAAAATTAATAATCAAACGATTTTGTATAATGACATTTCTTCTCAGAGTTCTTTAGTTTAGTGGAATTAATATTTTTCAAGTTTTTCATAATTGTATGAAATTTTGTATTTTTAAATGTATATTTAATATCCGTGTAATAATTTGCACCTGTTTATAGTTAGGAAAATGCAATTATCTCGCTGAAATTTTGGGAAATGATAAAGAATATATTCAGGCATCAATGTCTGGTGCGTTTCAGATTTTATTTTGAAACAAAAATTTCAAAAATAATTCTTTTCTAAATTAAAATTACCACGCACCAGACATCGATGCCTGAATACATTCTTTAACATTTCCCAAAATTTCAACGCGATAATTACATTTCTCTAATTATAATCAGGTGCAAAAAAAAAACATGAATGGTTGATAATTTGTGTCGATTACACATATCAAATCCCCTTAATATAGATGTTTCAAGTTGTGAGATTTTCTGTAAGAGAATGCGAAATTTGCTAGAAAAGATCTACGCTTGCGTAGCTCCCGTATCGATTAAATGTCAGCCTTGCATCATAAAGACGTCAAAGACACGATTTGAACCAGGACAACATCCTGCACCCGAATTTACGACTTTTGCTAGGAGCAACAAGTACCCAGAGATGCGCTCATACTATCGCGCAGACTCCTTTCTTCCATCCGGATACCTCTGTACCAGTGACCACCTAGCAAAACATTGATAACTTCTAAAAATTTCATAATTTTATAGAATTTCTTTCTTTCATGAGAAAAAATGTATTCTGAATCTTAAAGTATTGAATATTATAACTCCAGAAAATGTTTAGATTATTACTCAACAGATAAATAACATTATATTCATCAGTTTTGAAACCTTTAAAATTGTCAATCTCTAAATTTGAATCAATGAATTCTAACTGAAAATCACTTATGTACTTTTGGCTATATCTCAATCAGTAAAAATTCACTGAGAAATCAGTGCACTGAAAAAAGTTCCTGGGTAAATCGTGAACTAAAAAATTTAGTTGGAGAAAATAGTTGATCTAATTAGAGTTCTTAGGTATAGTGACTACATATTTTTAGTTACGTTGAATAATTCAAATAGACAGTAAAAAAGAATACTAAAAATTGTTACACCTTAAAATGGTTTTGATTAAATTCAGTAAAATTTGTCTGGATTTAAGGAAAATTGATTTTATTTTAAGTTTTAAGTAAAATTTGTCTGAATTTAAGAAATAATTTTGAAATTCAGTTAGCGTATTTTTAGACCAATATTGTGCTTATATTAAGATAAATTTTAATTCTGGTCGTATTAAATTTAGACCAATATTGCGCTTATATTAAGATAAATTTTACTGAATTTAATCCAAAACATTTTAAGGTGTTACAATTTTAAGTACTATTTTTTACTGTTTAATTAAGTTGACTAAGAAAAATAAATTAGGGCCTTAGAGAACTAAAACGTGTAGTTACAATAACTATATTCAGTTTTACTACTTTTCTCAGTTATTTGAATAGTTTTATTAGTTAAAACCTCGATTAAAACAACTAATTTCTTAATTAAAATAACTAAGAAAAGTAGTAAAAATAAAAATACTTATTGCAACAACTTATCTTAATTTCCTAAGGCCATAATGAATTTTCTTAGTCAACCTAATTAGTAGAATTAGTCAACCTAATTAGTAGAATTAGTCAACCATATTAGTAGAATTAGTCAACCATATTAGTAGAAT
>JBAGKK010047413.1:0-10233 GCA_037177015.1 Euceroptres primus
TCAATTACCGGTATCTGAAATTTCAGTTACATTTGTACATTAAAAGTGCTTGAATTTTAAAGAATTTTCTAACAGTGAAGTATTCTTCACATTTCATATGCATACTAACAGAAAAAACGTGCTTTAATCTTTAAATATTTTTTTAACAAAAATTATTAGGTGAATATTGACGACTTTTTTATTTTCACCCATATACATTCTACAACGCACACAATCCCTGTTTGCATTGCATTGGTCGAACACGTCCGAGATAATTAAATGGGGTGTCTTGTAATCGAGTTCCTATCAAAGAAAGATTAAAAGCTCAAATCATCAAAGTACAACTTTTAAACACACCATCTTCTGAAGAATCTAAAGGAAAAGTGGCAAAAAATAACACAACGATCTTTTAAAATGAGCAAACACAGATTAAGTAGAAATGCTTGTAGAGTATACATACTCATTACGTGGCATAAAAGAACACATAAATAATGAATAAAAGAACATAAATAATTGAATAACAAATCGTGTTTTAAAGGTTCCTGAAAAAGAGCTGTTTTCCTCCTCGAATAATATTAACGTGCTATTTGTATTTACACTCTTAGAAAAGGCTTCATATACGGTACATGAAGCAAATATATGTACAGTACAGATATTGAAATCTTATGCACACACGCGCATTTTTAATACAAAAGTATCTTAATACTAATACAAAATGCATTAGTTTTAATATAAATATATAGTAAGTTTAATGTACATTGTATATTAATCATCAATTAAGACCCAGGTGTGTCTAATACATTTTGTATTAGGATTAAGATATTTTTATATTAAATTTAAAAATTACCCTATATTAAATTTAAGATCATTTTTAACAGTGTGTACACAATAGGGTGTTTCAAAAACCAACTTTTTTTGAATGAAAGGTCACCATTGATCGCTTTCTTGTGAAGTTTCCAAAAACAGTAAACACATACTTCTTTTAATCGATTACTACTAACACGTGGCGCTCGGCCCCTGAAGTTTTCCATTAGATTAACATTGGGAAAAAGATAAATTTTTGTAAATGTTGTTTAAAACGTTAAAATGTATCATTAATCATAGACAATACTTTCGTCATCTGATGAATTGTCTTCAAGTTATATGAATCTATCATTGATTTTTTATTTCAACTCTCATGGGGGCCCAAAATCCACCCCCATAACAGGGTAACCATATAGTTTCGCGAAATATTGACATTCATTATCACTTTTTTCGATTTTTCTTTCTCAAATTCACATTAATGGACAAATAACATGATTTATTTTTATTTTTAATTAATTTGTTATTGTTTAAACAATTTTTATTTGTTTAAATCATGAATTTTTTCACAAATATTGTAAATGAATGGTGCTTTCTCGATGTAACAAGTTAATTAAATAATATGAAGAGTCAATGAATACATTTGTTTTTACATTGTTACTTTGTTACATTTTTACAACATACATTGTTTTTAATTGTTTGTTTGTTCAATTGTTTTTCAATTAAACAATGTTTAATAATTGTTGAAATGTAACTTCTAACCTGAATCCGATAGAAAATCATAGTTTTTTGTAAATTATTCAACAGGTTACATAAGTTTATTATAATTTAAACTTTTTTCATCTGCCTGTGAATTGTTTAAACAATTTTTATTTGTTTAAATAATTTATTTTTAAATAAATATTGTGAATTGATGGTGTTTTTTCAATGCTACAAGCTAAGTCATCATAATTAAAAGTCAACGTGTACATTTCAGTTGTTTTTTAATTGTTTAAATAATGTTGAATTGTTGACATTTTTAAATGTAACTTCTAACCTGAATGCGGTAGAAAATCATAGTTCTTTTTAAATTATTCAAAAAGTTTCACAAGTTTATTACAATAAAAACTGTTTCCAACTCCTTTTAAATTGTTTAAACAATTTTAATTTGTTTCAATAATTTTTTAATTTAATAATATTGTGAATTAATAATATTTTTTTAATACTAAATCTTAATAGATCAATATGGAAGCTTGGTGATTTAAACAACTAATAATTGCTAAAAAAATTGATAAATAATTGAAACTAATTCGCCAAGCTTTCATATTGATTTATTAGGTTGCGTGTTATAAAAATACTATTAATTCCCGATATTTTGAGATTCAAAAATTAGTTAAACCAATAAAAAATGCTTAACAATTTACAGGAAGTTGAAAAAAGTTTTTATTATATAATAAACTTGTGGAACATTGGCTCTTCATAATAATTAATTAGCTGGTTGCATTGAGAAAACACCATTCATTTACAATATTTTTGAAAAAGTGAACTATCTAAACCAATAAAAATTGCTTAAACAATAAAAAAAATTAATTAAAAATGTAATAAAATCGTGTGATTTATCCATTAATGTGGATTTGAGAAAGAAAAATCGAAAAAGTGATAACTAATGATTACCCTGTTATGGGGGTGGATTTTGGGACCCCATAAAAGGGGTTGAGAGTTGAAATAAAAAATCAATGATAGATTCATATTGCTTGAAAAAATTTCATCAGATGAAGAAAGTATTGCCCATGATTAATTATACATTTTCACGTTTTAAACAACATTTACAAAGACGTCTTTTTCCCCATCATAATCTTATAATCTTACAAGAAAACAATCTTATAATCTTACAAGAAAACAATCAATGGTGACTTTTTTGTTAAAAAAAGTTGTTTTTTGAAACACCCTAATACACAATCATTGCTTCTACGACATTTTCATGGATGAATTCGTAATTCTTTTGCAGGATGAGACAAAATTCAACAGTATAATTCGGTGGTCTCGAAACAATTCTTTTTTCCCCTGAAATTATTTAGTTGCGGACCTCGAGACATTGATTATCAATTATGTTTGCTAATTCAAAACATTTAGTCTTGTCCGTGAAACAACTCTCTGACATGAGATCTGCAAGTAAAACTGGCTTGAATTTATGAAATAGATTTCAACTTGATTACATGTATTTAAGTCTCCCTGATTGTAAGATTGTAAAAATGTGAGCAATTTCCCTGAATCTTGTTTTGTACATATTCCAAGTTTGTGAGAAAACTATTTCTTACAAATTATTTTGGTAAATTTCCATCAAGTTTTGTTAAACTGTATACCAATGTTTAATAATAGATAAACATGTTTAAAAATATAATATTGTTACAGGATAAATTCTGGATTCAAACGATAAAGAAATAAAATCTTTTCCGAACAATATTTAGATTTCAAACAATCAACGAAGCATGAAGAAGAACAATGATAACTTCTAAACGCAGAATTTATGAGTTAACCGGAAAAGACTGCTTTGCGGCATATACAAGACAAGCACTTGTGTAATTGTTATCTTAAGTAGTCATGATACGAAGTCTCGATTCATAAAGCAAAAAAATAAAAATAAAAATGCTCACGAAAACTGCCTTTGCTTTAAATGAATAATAAAAAAACCCGAAGCAGCAATTGAGTCACGATCGTAATTTTCTTCAATGAAATAATTTCGAAGCAATACAAACGGAAATTCAAAAATTCAACACAAAGTGATTTCACTTCGACGGATTAATTATTTATTAATCAAAAATGCTCTTGTAATTTTTCTGTTAAGTCAATATCTCTTTAACTTGCAATAGACACAAAATTTGCAATAATTTCCTTCCTTTCCTTAATTGCAGATAATTTATGTCCCGGAATCAAGGTAAATTTTATCCTTTATTTTTCTGTGATCATCCTAATTAAAATAAATTGGAACAAGTATTCTTTTACGCTGACCACTGTGTGTGATCTTCCTAATCGCGATAATTATGTAACCGGAATTTTTAGTGTATCACCTGCTGTCCGTATGCCATCGGTCTGTCTTTATGATCTATTAGTCGCGTGCGTGAATTCACGATGCGTATAATTGTTGTACATTAGTCTGACGTCGGACCACCCTCAACCCCCTAAGAGTTCACGTCTCCCTTTTCCCCCAACTACCCTGCTTCATAAATTGTAGGTTCTATATACCTAAACATTTCCAGGTCGTTTCAACCCTCTGGGACAACCGACAATATGTAAATGTTTACCTCACTAAACGTTTGCTGTTTATTCGTAGTGATTTCGGTTAAACAGCTCGTTATTTATCTTTTGGATTTCTCTACAGAATACGGAGCTTAAATAATACATTTTCTCGAACTATAAAGTCCCAATTATGTATGCAAAAACACTGAAAAAGCAGCTGATTTTAAAATGAACTAAACCAACCAATAAAATAATAAAAGTAAAATAAAAAGACGATTAATAAAAGTAGCAGTACTTAATCTGTGTTTTGCTAATAATAAAAGTAGTCCAGTCATCTGGTCGAGAAAATGGTGTAAATCTGGTAAAGTAAAAAAACCAAATTTTTTTTTTATAAATCGCTTCATTTTGGGGTGTATAATATCACTTCAAGTTTTGTGACAATTTGCCCGGTAACCCGGAAAATTTTTTGGAAAAGGAGCAAAAAATCATATACATGTGGTTTCTTACATTCCTGTGCATCGTAGAGGAAAAATGCATTACACAAAAAAGAAAGAAGATGAAATTCTGAGAAAAACTAAAAGAGAAAGTTTTCTAGGACCAATAGTTAAAAAGTTATGGTCTTTCCAAAAAAACCAATTTCTTCGATTTTTTGCTGAAAATTACAACTTTTTTTTTGCTTCCGTGTAGCTCGGATCCGAGGTGTCACACGTCAAAGTGGTCCACCGATGAATTAAACTAGACGTTATTATCTGTAATTTTTAAAAAAGAAAGAATATACTAACTGTAACAGATCGCGAGTTATCATCTCTCAAAGTTGACCCTTTTCGGCCTATTTTTAGGGGTAAATGACATGAGTTCAATTTTTTCAAAATAACTCGTTTCTGCATGAATTGACATTAAAGGTGCCAGAGGATGAATGAAAGTAAAAAAGAATGTTCTAACCGTATTAGTTTCCGATTTAAGGCCTTCCAAAGATCCCGTTTTTTTTTCATTTTTTAGCCGCAAATCGGAAATCTGTGTTTTTTGGAAATAGCTCGTTCCCTAGATATCACAGGAGAAACTTCTATCAAGATAAATTATAGTGGGTTAAAATCTGCGTAAATTAAAAAAAAAAAATGTCCTAGCCCTAATAGATCACCTTGTAACTTAAACCCTTTATTCTCTATACTGATACTAAAGTGCATCGTAGTATGCAACTATGACCATATATTTTAAAATTTATGGGGCTTAATGAATTAAAAATTAATATTTAAGTCATTTTTTATCAATAAACAAAAAATTACTTAAACAAATGTTTTGAACCAACAAAGTATTTGTTGATTCAACAAAAGGTTTGTTGAAAGAACCAAAATTTGATTGGTACAACCAAAAAATTTGGTTGCTTCTATAGCAACTAAATCGTTTTGTTGTCCGAAACACCCAATTTTCTCAGTGTAAAAAACATTCATAATACTAGTAAAATTTGTGCTAATATGTTCTTGACCACGCATTATTTTTGACTGATAAACTTATTTTTACATTTAAGTGCATTTTAATAGAGAATACAGTTAAACTTTGAACCTTATTTTCTCAGTTTGGCAGTTGAGGGATATGGCGTACTATAATTCTGGGACAACGAAAATTTTTAAAAATAATTTCTTGTTTATTGATAAGAAATGACTTAACTATTCATTTTTAATCAATTGAGCCACAGAAATGTTAAAATATGGCCATAGTTGCATTTCACGATGTACTTTAGTATCAGTATAGAGAATGGGTCAAAGTTACAAGGACTCGTGTCCTATTAGGGCCAGGACATTCTTTTTTTTTAATTTACTTATTTAATTTCTTTGATTTTAACACACTATAATTTATCTTGAAAGAACTTTCTTCTGTGACATCTAGGAAATGAGCTATTTTTAAAAAACATAGTTTTTAGATTTTCAGCTAAAAAATGCAAAAAAAACCCGGGATTTTTGAAAGGCCGTAAATCTCTGGCACCTTTAATATCAATTCATGCAGAAACAAGCTAAATTAGGTTTTTTGTAAACACCATAACTTTTTAACTATTGGTCCTAGAAATTTTTTTTAGCTGTTCTCAGAATTTCATCTACTGTCTTTTTTGTATAATGCATTTTTCCTCTGTATGATGCACATGATAGCAACAAACCACGGGTATATGATTTTTTGCTCCTTTTTCAACAAATTTCCCAGGTTACCGGGCAAAAACTTTGTCACAGAACCTAAAGCGATATTATGCACCCCAAAATGAAGCGATTTATAAAAAAATTTTGGTTCTTGTACTTTACTAATTAAAAGTACTAGATGACTGCAGTAAAGGGATACTTTTGGCCCAACCACACGGAGAAAAATGGAGTGTTAAACTGACACTCTGGAGGGCTGTACTACAGTTGAACTTCAAATATATTCAGTCTAACTATCTAGAGTGTCAAATCGATTATCTACATGTTCAACTTGAATATTCAGATATTCAAGTTGACTATCTTAGAGGGATATTCCATAGTTAAACCTACAGAGTGTCAGTTTGACACCTCCACTGCAGAAGGCTCTAAGTTCTTTTCGCTCCATATGCAGCTCTAACTCCTATACTTATACACAGGACTTGGCGCGGTATACGGAGCGAATTGTGTCGAATTAATACTTTATGAAAATAAATATAGAACTTCAAAAATTGATTATCATAGGCTAATACTTGCAGTGAGTATATTAATAAATGAACAAGTTTGATTGACAGTCCCGTATGTCGTTGCATTTGTTTAATTAAAGTGAGCCCGATGAAGAAGCTTATTTCCGCAAGCGATTCAATTAACTCGGCGATACCGAGGCTAATGGCATAATGAGCGAGATAATTCTGTTATAATCGTTCCAGATAGACGAGACGTACTACCACACATTGGTATGTAGCTGACAAGACAAAATATAATTCGTATGAACGCGGATTTATTTATTCGTGCATCTTCATCCTCGATTCTCTGCAACGTCATTATCATTATCAATTTCGAGAAAACATTACAGATTTTTCGTTATCTTCTTCAGGAAGTAAGTGAAAGTGATGATAATCAAAATCTGCATTCAGTTAACTTTTTCAAAGGCTCAAGAATAATTAGACTGCTTTAATATAAACTTCCTAATTATAAAAGTTTACGGTTAATATAATTTGTTCTTACCAAGAGCCATAGCAGAAGACTCACCTGAAACAAGAAAAACAGACTACTGATTAAAAAATGTCAGATTAGTCAATAATGAAATGAGAATATGACACTTAGATAAAAAAAATTATTTGCATCTCATATGTTTAATTTGTAAATGATTATGAATGCATGAGACGTTATTTATTAACGTTTGATATTTATCATTGTTTTGTCGAAGTTGTAATTAAATATTACACCATAATAATGTGCTATTGGAGGCATGGCACGTGAATCGGTAGAGATAAGATCGTCACGATCATAAGACAATCGTGCTTATTTCAGGATTCACGTCCCCACTGACGAGACAATTTCTCATTTTGCATCGACGTAATCCAAGAAATACAATACAGTAATGTGAGAGTCTCGAACATTAATATTGCTGTGTTTGTGCAAATATGAAAATAAAGAAAGAATTGCAGAGAGACTATTTATTGCAAGCCTTTAACCGTTCGAGATGACAAGATTTTTATCTTTAATGCTTAAAAATTCAAAATATGTTTTCCTGCTATTTTTGGGTACAAGAATCTAAGGTAGATTTGTTGTTTTTGTGTTTACAATTTTACAGCAAGCCCCTTAAAAATTAGAGTTGAAATAATTCAAAGAAAACTATTTTTCAAAAAAATATCGGGTTAAAATGAAAATGTCAACCAGAGTTTCTGATTACTTTAAACCAGAAAAAAATGTTAAGGGCAGATTCTGGTTAACTTAGCCAGAATTTTTTTAAAATATTCGATTCTCTCTAAATTTGAATTAGTCAAATTTTACTAATTTCTCCAAATTTCACTAAAATTCTAGCTATGGTAATTAGTAAACTTTCACTAAAAATCAATGGAAAAGTGTCTGCATTCCAAATGCCAATTTACAAAGAAAAACATGCAATAATATTGACTTCGGATCTTTTGTGTGACAGCAGGAAGTAAAATATCAACTAATTGTGTTTTAGTGATTTTCCAAGGTCATCTCTATCTGTCATCAACTCAATTAATGCGAATACTGGCAATTTCGCGAAAACGCAATTATCACGAAGGCAGTTTTGTTATGTAAAACAAATTTCTCAGGAGAGTAATTAAACACCATGCACATCTCCTTTTCCTTTTCATCATAACAATTTTTAATTAAAAATTTTTATTGCATCAAATTTAGTTATTTTCATCAAAGCCTTTTGAACGAATTTCAATTTGAATTGACAGAAATTCAATCTAAGAAATGCGGATAACAGAAAAATTTGAGGTCACTTGGTGGACATTAGGCAATAATGATTAGGGTGTTCCTAATTTTTTTTTAAAATCATTTGCTTCAACCTCCAGGATTTGTTAGAATGCCCAAAAATAGAAAGTGTTTAAAATTTGAGTCAAATCCGTTAATATTTACCCATCGCCTCAGACATTTGAAATTTCCCATCTGATTCCCATGGAAGAAATCGTGCAAAAAAGTAAAATCTACATAACTTTTGAGTTTTTATTGAAATCAATCGTCCACCGAGGACAACAATCTCAATTCTGAAAAACTTGCAGTTTTCAAAATTTCCAAAATGGGAGCCAAAAAATTTTGGCAACGAAAATGGTATTTTTGATAGTTATTAACAAAGATTGATTGAACAATCTAAAAAAATCTAATAAATTATTGTAAAGCAGGTGGCGTCCCTGAAAATTAAAAATGTGTAAAAAATCCAAGATGGCGGCCAATTAAGTATTCAAAAACTAGCTAATTTCTGCAGTTCTCCATGAAATATTTTCAAACTTCACGCGTGATTGAATGACTATAACAGGAAATAAATTATGAAAATAAGATAACGTGCTTCTTTTAAAAATCTGACTGGCAGCTATACAATTTTAAATTATATCGAAATTTTTGTTGTTTCCGACCAATACATACTTTCATTGAAAACTGTAGAAGTGAGCTGTTTCTGAATATTTAATTGGCCGCCATTTTGGGTTTTTTAAAATTTTGGATGTTTCAGATCATCAGATAGCTCCTGTCGCCAAACTGGTATTTCTAGCAAGGTTTGAAAATATTTCGTTGAAAACTGTAGAAGTAAGATATTTTTTGAATACTTAATGGGCCGAAATTTTTTATTTTTTCAAAATTTTGGATGTCTTGGGTTATCAGTTGGTTCCTGAAGCCAAACTTCTTTTTTTAGCAAGGTTTGAAAATATTTCGTTGAAAACTGTAGAAGTAAGCAATTTTTTGAATATTTAGTTGGCCGCCATTTTGAATTTTTTCAAAATTTTGGATGTCTTGGATCATCAGATAGTTTTTAAAGCAAAACTTCTTTTTTTAGCAAAGTTTGAAAGTATTTCATTGAAAACTGTAGAAATGAGATAGTTTTTAAATACTTATTTGGCCGCCATCTTGGATTTTTTCAAAATTTTTAATTTTCAGGGACACCACAAGCTTTACAATAATTTACTAGATCATTTGGTGTGCTACGAGTGCTAATTATTTCGTCTCTGCATGGTCTTTTAATTTTGACATTTCATAATAATCATAAACACAAACTTTAAATCGAGTTTAAATTTAAAAAAAGAATAAAATAAAATAATTTAAAATTTGGATTTGAATGAATTAAATTTAGTTTCATAATTGAATTTAGTTTTATAATTAAATTTAGCTCTTTAAATTAAATTTAGTTTCATAATTAAATTTAGTTTAATTATTAATTCAATTTATAATCATGAAGCCACTACATTACTAAAAACCGATATTAAACAATTTCGAAATAATTAAACATTTTGAATCTGGGAAACTTTGAAAATTTAAGACTCAATTATTTTTCTTAATTGTTAATTCCAAGATTCAAAATTTAAAATTTGAACTTGAACATGGCTTTTAAATACTGTCTTCTCAAAATCGTAGCTTTTAAAGTCTTACTAATATACACTGAAAGCCCGATTTAAGGCCGGATTCGGGGGTTGCCTCAATGGCCTTGGGCTTAAAGCGAGTGTCTCTAAACATAAACAAGTCAGGGTCGTATGAACTATTTCTGTTTGATTTTTGTCACGAGTGAAACATATTTTTTAAATATAAGTTTAATTTAACGTTTACC